>JAKJMR010021763.1:0-33400 GCA_024449315.1 Daboia siamensis
TATTATTATTATTATTATTATTATTATTATTATTATTATTATTATTACCAGACTCCTTCTATCTTATCTAAAACACAACAGGAGGTAATGCCAACTGCTGCGTTTTGTTTTTTAATGAAGGTTGGCCTAGGAGACAGATGCCATCGCTAGATACATTTGAAGACTTCGAAGCCATTCCATCCAGCACTGAGGACCTCTCAAACTCTTCAGACCTGGAGGAAGACAGCCACACTTCTAATGTAGGTAACATCCTTCTGACCTTCATGCAAGATCTAGACCAGGGCTCTTCAAACTTGGCAACTTGAAGACTGGCTGGCTGAGGAATTCTGGGAGTTGAAGTCCACAAGTCTTCAAGTTGCCAAGTTTCGAGACCCCAGATCTAGACATGTCAGAAAAACTAGTTTTGCACACTCAGTGCTACAGGGCTGTTTCCAAGATTGTTGTGTACTGCGTTCTTTGCAGCAGGAGGAGACGAGGCGAGAGAGTTCAGGCAGGAACATGCTTTATTGAATGCAGGAACTGAACTGCTAACCAAGGCTTCTACACAGCTATTTATACTCTGGCCACTAGGTGGCGGCCAATAGGTTTAAAGAAACCTATTGCCGCCCTAGAGCTAACCAATGGTGGTTCTGGAGACGGCTTGTCTGAGGAGCCAGCGACCGTTACCCAACTACCTGCTTAAGCAATCTCATGGCATTCAAAACCCACGTGATACAGTTCAAGTAAAACTAGGCCCAATACATTACAAAGATCATTTGGGGTTGGGTACTTTGGGGATCTTTATTAATAGAGGCAGTTCTTGCTTTCACTGGAGAAAGCAATTGTGTTTGGAAGAGGTAGCAGTAAAAGGAAACTAGGCCCCCAAAAAACACAGTGGTTGGACACGAGCAAAACTGACACCACCCAGAGCATAGGACAACTCAACAAAGTAATGCAAGATTGGAATATGTGAAGAGACCTGGCCCATGAATGGATAACATCATCATCAATTCTTGCTTAACAGCCACTCACTTAATGACTGTTCAAAGTTACAACTGACTTCAAAAAAGCAACTTATGACTTGTCCAAGAAGTTAACAATTGCCACACCTCCCTTCTGTTCAAATGGTCGCATTTCAAGTGCTTGGCAACTAGCTTGCATTTATAACCAGTTACAGGTCCCATGCTCACATGACCAGGTTTTGTGACTTTTTTTGCTGTATTCCAGCAGAACCTTTAGTGTTAAACTGACACCAGGATGGTCCAGGTTCAAATCTGTGCTTAACCATGACACCTGTCTGGGTGAATAGAATCAAAATCAGAATCAGAATTAGAATAGGAAGGGACCTTGGAGGTCTTCCAGTCCAGCCCCCTGCTCAAGCAGGAGAACCTATACCATTTCAAACAAGTGACTGTCTAGCCCAGGGGTAGGAAAACTTGGCTTTTTTATGACTTGTGGACTTCACACAGAATTCTTGAGTCAGCGTGGCTGGCTCAGGAATTTTGGGAGTTGAAGTCCACAAGTCATAAAAGAGCCAAGGTTGCCTAACTCTGGACTAATCCCTTCCAACTCTTCTGTTCATTGCTGTACCAAATATTGTAGAATGTAGATCGTTTATATTTATAATATTTTATACCGCCCTTCTATTTTTCTAGGATGACTTATATTAATGAACATTTGCAGTGCATCAGGAAAATACCACTGGCTACTTTTGGGAATAAGTATCTGTGGCTTGCTTTTATTCATTTTTAGGGATCAAATCTATACCGAGTAGAAGGAAGTTTTGACACCTGTTTCCCAGACTCCCTCACTTTAGAGGAGGGAGATCTAGTGGAGTTTATTCAAGAAGGAGAGAATGGGCAATGGTAAGTAAATGATATACCTGCTCGTAGAATTTTTAAATCATAATTAAAGGGGGGGAAAATACTTTCCTCTGGGTTCTTGGCTGAATCTTGAAAAAACACAAATTGAAAGAGAAGGCAGGCAGGCAGGATTATTTTATCTGGAAGAAAAATTTCTTTAATGATATTAGATGAATTTTGTAATTAATTTTGGACATGTCTCTGAGCATTTCCCAACCTCTGATTGCTTTCTGCAACAAGTATTTTTATGTGGACTAACTTTATAATCCTATATTAACTCAGAAGGATTGCATGATATATATTAGTGGTGGCGAACCTATGGCATGTGTGCCAGAGGTGGCACTCAGAGCCCTCTCTGTGGGCACGTGTGCCGCCGCTGCTGCCAGCAACCTGCACAGGTCGATTAGGCCACCACCACCACCCAGAGCAGCAGCCCCACCCAGCACAAAGGAGGCAAAGCAGGCGGCTAGCAAGCTCGAGTAGAGGTGATAGAGCGCGCCCACCACCAGCAAGCCAAAGGCCACTCCGAGCAGGGAAAGCCAGATGCCCATCGGCGCCATGGCCCCCCAGTCCCAGCTAGGATTGCGTGCCTCCCCCCATCTATGCTGGTCTTCCTGCCCACTGCCCCACCTGCCAGAGACCCCCTAGATCTCCCCAAACCCTGCCCAGCCCCCACAGGCATCCCCCCATGAGCAACATCGAGGTGGCCATGCCCACCCCATCTGCGCCCACCCAGTCTGCCATGACAACCGCAGCCACGCCCACCCAGCGTGCCACACCCACCCAGCGTGCCACACCCCCATGCTTCCCCTGAGGACACCACTATTGATTGATTGATTGATTGATTGATTGATTGATTGATTGAATTTCTATACCGCCCTTCTCCCGAAGGACTCAGGGCGGTGTACAGGGCAATAAAAGCATTACATACAAAAGTTAAAAATAAGATTAAATTAATTAAGCCCTAACAATAAATAATTTAAAATACCCCAAACCTTTAAACTAGGCCGGCCTGTTCAAATAAATAGGTTTTCAGATCACGGCGGAAAGAGCGCAGGTCGGGAGCCATCCGGAGCTCAACCGGTAGTAGATTCCAAAGGCCTGGCGCGGCCTTGGCACTTTGCGATAAATAAGTAGGTTTGGGGCTGTGGTTTGGGCACTTGGTCTCTAAAAGGTTTGCCATCACTGCTATATACAGTACCAGCAGTGGATGACATGTGAAAAAAGGGAAATTAATTTTTTTTTTCCTCTAAACTCAGGTTAGTAAAGAAGCTAGTTTCAGAAAAAACAGACTGGATACCTTCCAGTTTGTTACAACCAGCAGAAGCTGAAGCCAACAGCACTTGTAGAATCAGCAATTCAGGTAAGCCATAGGAAAGTTTGAAAAGTTTTATATTTCTTATTTAATTGTGCGCACTTGACTTCCTATGCAGTAAAAAAAAATCTGGCATATTGTTTCTTGGGGAAGACAGAACATTGGTGAACTGGACTATTCTTATCATATTAATGTGCTCATTATCCCCAAACTGAGGGGACACAGAGAGGCACCTCAAATTAACAAATCAGTAGCAACATCAGTAAGCCTCAGAGCTTTCTTAGTTCAAAAATTGCTTTTTGAAGCCAAATCCAAAATCTTACGTGTCTTGCCATCTCCACTCAGTAATCTATTCTTTTCAAATTCTACCTTCCAAGTTAATAGGCCTAAAATGTCTTTCAGTCATGCTTTTTGGAGAAATAAATAATGTCGGTAGACCTTTACTAATCATGAAGAACAAGTAAAGAGTTAAGAAAGGAGAGTGCAGAACTCTTCATTTGCAGGTGAGGTAAGCATGAGAGGGAAGAAAGAGGCAATGGGATGGAATATTAATGAAAAATGCAACTTTCTACAGGTAGTCCTCGACTTACAACCATTCATTTAGTGAAATGAACAGCACTGAAAAAGGTGACTTATGACCATGTCCCATTCTTATGACCTTTGCAGCAAGCCCACAGCCATGTGATCAAAATTCAGAATGCTTGGCAACAGGTTCATATTTATGACTGTTGCAGTGTCCTGGGATCATGTGATCCCCTTTTGTGGCTCAATTTGTGGTTTGTAAGTCAAGGACTACCTGTATTGTGAGCGCCTTTCATTTGAAGAAGAGTTTCAAGGTTGTGTTGGTGGCTGATTACCAAGAAAGAATCTCTGGCAGAAAAGTGACACCTGGGACAGCTTCCACATAGGTATCTTTAAAAATTAAATCAGCATTATTGATACTGTTGGTGCATTCCCTTTTCAGATGTCTACAGCGATACTCACAGCTCTGCATCCACAAACTCAGATATGAAGGTGGGGGAGCTGAACAGAAGCTTAACAGCTGGACAAAAAATTGGAAGCTGAACAGACCAGAAAGCATCTCCTCAGGGATCAATCTTCTCTGTTTAACTGCAGATGCTGGACCAAATTGCCTTTTCCCAAAGCTCCGGATTTCACAATTTAATATTTTGTCAACGTGAAACAGATTAAAAGAAAATTAAAAAAAAGAAGAAGAAGTCTTGCCGAGCTAGTAAATTTCAAAATAAGTTAAACTTCAAAGATGTCCGAGTTACCTTAGTATTCAACAAAACACACCCATTGTATGCTGCTGCTTCTTCTTCTTTTTTTTTTTGTTTTTTTGTTTGTGCACTGCATTTCTAAAGGTCGAAATTTTAGCCTAAATTAAATGGACAACAACAGATCGTTATACACCCGCAGCCTCGGGTCAGAGTGCTGGATTCTTGAAACTCAGATCACCAAGGATCCTCAAGATGATGCTCTGTCGGGCAAGAATGCCTTGTGTTCCCTTCGCCAGTTTGGATCAGCTGCTCAGCCAGCTTTCCGTGGCTCGATCTAACTTACGTGGCTATTATTTCAAGACAGTCAGAAACAGGGCAGGGCCAAAACGAGGAAGCTGAGCAACAATGAAGAAAAGTGCAATTCCTGAATCTGAGCCAAAGGTTACACTTTTGCACCAACAGCGAAAGGTGTAACTCGCTTTGGGTTACGTGTAATCTTTTTTGTCTACAGGGTGTTTCGGATGCTAACCGGAAGCAAATAAGTAGCTTGAAACTCAAAAAGGGGGAGGAGGAAAGGGCTTTCATGAAGGCAATTATGGGATGTGGCATCAACAAGGCAGCTTTGTCCCCTCCAGAGGTTTTGCATCCAATGCTGAGAGTTCTGTCTAATGCTGCATTTCAGTGTTTTACACTTGTGTAGAATGCATTTGGGCATTTTCTTATGCTGGGCTCTGGGTTAGAATACAGAGTTTCTTCCCCACCCCGTCCTACCCCAATATTTAATGCATCCCATTATAATGTTTCCCCTCCCCCACCCCCAACATTGAGGTACTTGCAAAGAGAATGATTGCCAAGGAGAATATGTTGTCTTTTGAAAGTTACTTGTCACATTTCAGGGGGAAAAAAAGCATTGCAGCCCTCTGAACAATATCATGAGTTGCCATAGGCATACAATGAAATCAGCCTGGTCCAGTTTAAAGCTTCAGAGGCTTTCATCCTGCTTGAAGAATACAGAACAATAGAGTTGCATGGGGCCTTGGAGGTCTTCTAGTCCAACCCCTATAGAAGACTCTATCCAGTGTTTCTCAGTCTTAGCTGGCTGTGGAATTCTGGGAGTTGAAGTCCACACATCTTCAAGCAGCCAAGGTTGAGAAACATTAGGGGTAGGCAACCTTGGCTCTTTTATGACTCGTGGACTTCAACTCCCAGAATTCCTGAGCCACTCAATTCTGGGAGTTGAAGTCCACGACTCATAAAAGAGCCAAGGTTGCCTACCCCTCCATTCTGGACAAACAGCTAGTCTGACCTCTTCTTGAAACCTCCAGTTTTTAATTTAAACTCTAGGCCAGGGGTCTTCAAATTAGGCCCTTTTATGACTGGCTGAGGAATTCTGGGAGTTGAAGTCCACAAGTCATAAAAGGGCCAAGTTTGAAGACCCCTGCTCTAGGCATTGCAGTTTGCAGGACCCAAGGCACGTGTCAGCACCAGAGGGAGGAAATTACATGTGAAAGTGTTTTTGCATGAAGACTTCAGTTTGATGGCAAAGGGGAAAATCAGGTTCTACAAATCAGCTAGTAGTGTCATGATCCAAACATATATTTTTTAACATAGGAGTGGGGTGACTTGAGTGCTATATAAAAGTCTGGTCAATCTTATCCAATCTTGGAATGTGGCAACACCACATAAGTTGCATTTCTAGGCTCTTAGCAACGGCCCAAGTGATGCGCCTTTCAGATTGCATGCCTCTTGATAGGTTTGGCTGATTGTGGAATCCCGCCATAAAAGCTCAAAAACTTTCCTGGAATAATGCTTTGTCCTGCAAGGCTAGGCTGAAATGTTACACCATTTTCCTGCTAACAGAATAACAGAGTTGGAAGGGACCGTGGAGGTCTTCTAGTCCGACCCCCTGCTCAAGTAGGAAACCCTATACCATTTCAGACAAATGGTTGTCCAATTTCTTCTTAAAATTTTCCAATGTGGAGCACCCGTAACTTCTGGAGGCAACTCATTCCACTGATTAACTGTTCTCACTGTCAGGAAATTTCTCCTTTAGTTCTAGGTTGCTTCCCTCTTTGATAAATTTCTCAGTCGCTCATGCCCTAATCACCTCATAATTTGATTATTACAATGTGCTCTACGTGGGGCTACCCTTGAAGACTACTGACTACCCCATAGCTGCTGCCCTTCAGAATAACAGAGATGGAAGGGACCTTGGAGGTCTTCTAGTCCAATCCTCTACTTGAGCAGGAAACATTATACCATTTTAGACCAATAGTTGTCCAATTTCTTCTTAAAGAGCACTCACAACTTCTGCAGGCAGGTCATTCCACAGATTGATTGTCCTCAGTGTCAGGAAATTTCTCCTTAATGCTTGGTTGGGTCTGTCCTTGATTACATCCATTGCTTCTTGTCCTGCTTTCAGGTGCTTTGGAGAATAGGTTGAACCCCCTCTGCTAAATTTAGTTTAAGGCAGTGGTCCTCAAACCCTTCAGCTCATCGACCCCTTCATGAAGTTTATGGTCATTTATCAATCCCCAAATATTTATTATATGAAAACAATGAATACAATTTTAATTAGTAGTGCTATAAATAATATTAATAATAATAGCTACTACATAAGCAATTCCCTGGATAGTTCCATCAACCTTTGGAGGTCAATACTGACCACTTTGGAACCTTGGTTTAGGGCAGGGATGTCCAACTTGTTAACTTTAAGACCTGAGGGCTTCAACTAGAATTCCTCAGTCAGTCACATTGCTGCAGGAATTCTGGGGGTTGAAGTTCACAGGTCGTAAAGGGGCCATATTTGCCCACTCCTGCGCTAGTGGTACAGGGAAGCCTTGCTAATGCTTGCCTGGTGCAAGGGCTCATGGGATACCAGATGTTCCTGGAGAAGGAAGTTGGGGACTTCGTCATCCTAAAGTGGGTGCTGGAGACAAAGATAAGCTGAGAAATACTAGCTGGGCAATTTTGTGAGCTGAAGTCTACAAGTCTTAAAAGTTGCCAAGGTTGGACAACTCTGTTTTAGGAGTTTTAAGATCCAGATGGTCACTGGTATTTCTTTCAAGCAAACTGAGCCAAACAGTATGAGACAACAATGTAGTCTTCTGATATATACTGGTTCTTTAAACCAGGGGTCTCCAATGCTTGGCAACTTTAAGACTTGTGGACTTCAACTCCCAGAATTCCTTAGTGAACTATGCTGGCTGAGGAATTCTGGGATTTGAAGTCCACAAGTCTTAAAGATGCCAAGGTTGGAAACTCCTGCCTTAAATCAGGCATGTACGATAAGACTTGTAATGATAGATTGTAACTTTAAAGCAGTGCTTGTCAACCTCAACAACTTTAAGACAACTCAGCAAGCAGGGGAATTCTGGGAGTTGGAGTCCACCCATCTTAAACTTGCTGAGGTTGACAAACACTGATCTAAACAATGGGAATTCCCATTGGGGTGTCTTTCAATTTCTGATCTGCTTTCCCAACTATTACACCAATTGATCAGGATTCACACCGACAACAATCTTGAGGCATGTGAAAAGAAAGAAAGAAAAAAAAAAGATTGCCTGCATCACAATTTGGGAAGAGAAGCCTATGTGCAAATGCCTGGTTTTCTGTCTGTTTGTATTTGTAAGAGGATGCCTGTTACACGCACACATTCCAGGGTCCTTTTGTGTTTCCTGGATCAGGAGACTTGTCATATTGTTTTTTGTGTGTTTTTTTTAAAAAACCTTATACTGTCCACTTTTTGTGACATGATTAGGAGGTTTTAAATTTGCAAAAATTGGCAATGAAATGCAGTTGAACTCGGTGTTCATTACAGGGCATATTTCTGCCCTTACAGAAGGGAGACGGTGTTCAGACACAATGGGTAGATTTACGTACAACAGACTCTGGCACCTTCTAGCTAGATTTGCATTACAATCCCTAGCTTTCCCTTTCTTTCCTTAAAGACACTGAACAGCTCGGAAAAACATCTGGGGATTAGAAAGATACCACACTACTTCAGGGGTCTTCAAACTTGGCCCTTTTATGACTCGTGGACTTCAACTCCCAGAATTCCTCAACCAGGCCTGCTCTACTTACAACCATGTGTTTAGCAGCCATTCAAAGTTACAACAGTACTGAAAAATGTTACTTCCGACTGGGCCTCACACTTATAACCATTGCAACATCCCCACATCACGTGGTCAAAATTCCGGTGCTAGGCAACCTGCATATATATATTTATAATAGTTGTAGCATCCTGGAATTACTTAAAGTCAATAAGGGAAGCCGGATTAACTTAACAACTGTGTGATTCCCTTAGCAAGTGCAGTGATTCACTTAAGAAACATGGGGAAAACATGGTAAAATCGGGGCATGACTCACTGAACAACCACCCTGCTTACCAATGAAACCTCTAGTTCCAGTTATGGTCACAAGCTGAGAACTAACCATATTTTAAATCCTCATCTATACTGCGAGTGTTAGTCCCACCCAGAGCTGCTAAATTCTGCTGCTAAAACTCCTCCTGCAAATGTTATTTTCAGGGGCCTTCTGCAGGAAAGGAAGGATTTGTTAAAAAAAAGAAAGCTCAAGATGGCAGCAATGGCCCCCTAATCAAAGCCCCACCCCCTTTTTATACATATCACATAAAAGGGGCGGGGCTTTGGTTGCATCCTCTGGATGGCCACCCTCTTGAGTTGGTTATCTCTCCTCTGCAGATGCCCTTGATTACATGGCCCAGGATTTGTAATTTTTAAATTTGTTTTCCACGTTGAAGATAATGTTATTTGTGGTTCATCATTGCTGGAAGAGAGGCAGGGAAATTCTGCTTTCATCTCTCAATTTCTTGTATCAGGACCGAATGTATGAATGTACTTCGAAAATGTGTGTTTGTGTGAAACTGAACTTTCTGTAAATAGACCATTACAAACTGTGTCAAACCAGTCCTTGTTTTGACTTTCTAAGAATTATAAATACCATGTTACAAAATCCCTTGTGATCTTTTTCCTTACTTTTAAGTGTGACATGAAGCTAAGATCAATCCATCTGGGAAGATAAAATCAAAACATAAAGAAGCAAAAGAGATTGGTGTTAATCAACCGAATCCATTGTTTCTTTTTTTTCCCCCCCTTTTGTTAAACGCAATAGCAAGATTATTTGGGAGGGTCGGCAGGTACCTTGCCCTTTTGCCCATTTTTGAAAGAAAAATCTTTCTGAAAGTTAACTTTGATTGGGAGGAGCCTATCTAACAAAAATTATGTAAACACCGCTGTCATTATGAAAACATGATGGCGACAGAGTTCTGAAGGAGCTGGCAGATGTCTCAGAACCGTTGCACCACATCTTTTAAAAATCCTGGAGCACCAGGGAAATACGCGAGGATTGGAAAAGGGCTGATGTGGTTCCCATCTTCAAGAAAGGGGGAAAAAACTACAAACCAATCAGTTTAACATCAATGCCTGGGAAGATCCTAGAAAAGATAATCAAAAAACAGATCTGCGAACAACTAGAAGCAAACAAAGTAATACCTAATAGCCAACATGAGTTTGTCAAAAACAGATCATGCCAAACCAATCTTATTTCATTCTTCAATAAAGTGACTAAACTGTTAGACCAGCGAAATGCTGTGGACGTAGTATACTTAGATTTCAGTAAAG
Source organism: Daboia siamensis (assembly GCA_024449315.1). Classification (NCBI taxonomy): domain Eukaryota; kingdom Metazoa; phylum Chordata; class Lepidosauria; order Squamata; family Viperidae; genus Daboia; species Daboia siamensis. The sequence continues at coordinate 10,019 of JAKJMR010021763.1, forward strand.
TTGACCACAACCTACTCCTTGGTAAGCTAGAAAAAGGTGGTATAGACAACATCACCACCAGATGGATCTGTAGCTGGCTGGCAAACCATACTCACTGAGTAGTCCTCAATGGTACTACATACCTACATGAAGAGAAGTAAGCAGTGGGGTACCACAAGGTTCCGTCTTAGGCCCAGTACTCTTCAATATATTCATAAATGACTTAAATGAGGGAATTGAAGGGAGAATTCATCAAATTTGTAGATGACACCAAACTGACAGGAGTAGCCAATACCCCAGAAGACAAACTCAGGATCTAAAAAGATCTTGACAACTTGGAACAATGGGCCCTATCCACACCTGGAATACTGCAGCCAATTTTGGTCACCATATCACAAAAAAAGATGTTGAGTTTGGGGGAAAAATTCAGAGAAGAGCAACTAAGATTATCAAAAGGCCTGGAGGCTAAAACATATAAAGAACAGCTGCAGGAATTGGGTATGGCCAGTTTAGAGAAAAGAAGGACTAGTGGTGACATGATAGCAGTGTTCCAATATCTCAGGGGCTGCCCCAAAGAAGAGGGAGCCAAGCTATTCTCCAAAGCACCTGAAGGCAGGACAAGAAGCAACGGATGGAAACTGATCAGAGAGAGAAGCAACCTGGAATTAAGAAGAAGCTTCCTGAAAGTGAGGACAATCAACCAGTGGAACAGCTTGCCTCCAGAAATCGTGGGCGCTCCATCACTGGAGATTTTCAAGAAGAGGCTAGCTAGACAAGTCATTTGTCTGAGATGGTATAGGTTGTCCTGCTTGAGCAGGGGGGTGGACTAGAAGACCTCCAAGGTTCCTTCCAGCTCTATTCTATTCGATCCTATTGCAGTTTAGCATGCAAAATTAGTCAGAAGTATGCTATGATCCTGTCGTGGAACAATTAACAGTCCGACCAGAGGTGGATGGACCGTGGTTCATTTGCATGGTCAATATCAAAGAAAAGAAATCCAAGGCATATTCTATAGCAAAACTTTTAATGAGAAAACAAAAGACCTAGACTGACTACATTCTCATGAACTTTTTCTAGGCCTGCACACAAAACAGTTTAAAACCAAAACATTGGCTGGACATAGCTGGAGTCACTATGGTTACAAGATAAGATAATGCACAGTGCAGAGCAGAAAAAAAATGTACAATTAGAAATGAGCAAAGCTGGCAAAACTAAAAAAACACACAGAGACAGATCCATTGTTCTGCCAAGTGTTAGGACAGTGATCAGATGCCCAGGCAATTGGTTAGACAATGAACTTTCCAATAATTAAAGGGATTTTAAGCTTTATTAGCTCTAGTAAATAGATTAAAAAGCAAAACATTTAAAACATATAGGCAAACAAGATGATATCCAAATTTCATACAAGATGTCAGGAGCTCCTTAATAACAACAGCAGAGATACCCTGAAGGAGGTCAGTTTCCACAAACCCAGGGCTAGGTTCTGTGCAGAAGTTCCCAATAATCAACAATAACCCTGTAGTTTTATCAAAACTTGACAGAATGACCTCTTGCCCCTGCTTTTATAGTCACAGGACTGCAAGATTTGACTCTTGACTGGGTAGCATGTGATAATGGGATGGGGACTTAAGGTGTGAGATTTTCACAGGTTTGCAGCTACATAAAGATATTTCCTCTTTATTCAACAAGCAAAAGTGAAAAACAAGCAGGTCAGTTTAGAATTTGACCTATAAAGCCAGTGTCTCTTTCAACCTTGGGAACTTTTAAGTAGTGTGAACTTCAACTTCCAGAATTCCCCAGCCAGTGTGGCTGAATAAGGAATTCTGGGAGTTGAAGTCCACAAAGCTTAAAGTGCCCAAGGTTGAGAAACACTGTTTTAAATGTTTCTTAACAGGAAGGAGAAATAAAAATTGCCATTAATCTCCTTGCAATACCAATGGTGTTTGGCATTGCCACTACATCAATCCATTTAAAAAAGATAATTTTAGTTATTGAAGAAACATATCAGAACCCAAAGCAGGCGACTAGATCAGAATTACATTACTAACCATTATCTTCTTGAGTAAGATACTGTATGTAACTCCAATAGTATAAACTCACATTAGTCCTTTCTAATTGTCCGGTCAATAAAACTCAGAACGTATTTATTATGGCTTTTTTATTATGTTGGAATGATCGTAGCTAACATGCTACAAAAGTGTGAACATTAAATATCAAGCTGTAAAACAAAGAGCCTAGTCAAAAGATTATTTCTTTCTTTTTTTTATCCTTAATAGATTTTTCTGTTAAGAAATAAATAAAAAAAGCACTGCTAGGAAATACATGAATGTTAAAAATGGGAGGCAATGACTATGAATAGCCTCTAAAATTCAGTGAATTAAGCAAGGAAATGGCAAGAGCAAAGCTTTGGAAGCCTTTAAAGAAATCAACCAAGTAGAGTTACTGTAAAGTGCTAAAACCGCATGCAATACTAATTTTGCCCACAAGGAGGCAAGACGGTTTTAGGAAAGATTTAATGTACATCAGAAGGTCGGCAGTTTGGCGGGTCGAATCCCGAGTGCCGCGTAACAGAGTGAGCACCTGTTACTCGTCCCAGCTTCTGCCAGCCTAGCAGTTCGAAAGCACATAAAAATGCAAGTAGAAAAATAGGGACCACTATGGTGGGAAGGTAACAGCGTTCCGTGCGCCTTTGGCGTCTAGTCATGCCGGCCACATGACCACAGAGATGTCCTCGGACAAGCGCTGGCTCTTCTGCTTTGAAACGGAGATGAGCTCCGGCCCCTAGAGTCGGAAACGACTAGCACGCATGTGCGGGGGAACCTTTACCTAATGTACATTTGGGATGTACTGTATTATTTCACTAAAGAAGATGGTAGAAGACAAGAAGGCCTGGAGAAACGTTGTCCATAGGGTTGCGATGGGTCAGACACGGCTTCGCAGCTAACAACAACATTTCACTAAAGGAAGCTTCCACATGTTGCCACACTCATTTGCACAACAGAAATTGCTCAAGTTTACAACTATCTTCTCTCCATTTTAGAAATTTTATCTCTTCAGTTACTCTGATTAGAAATTGAAAAGTTCCACAAATTTTTGTGGAAAATTTCCATGTCTGGGAAAGAAAAAAAATGTGATTTTGTGCTCAATATTTATCAGATCTATAAGGAAAAATACTAATATTGGGAGAGGTTTTTTTAAAAAAATTCTCAAAATAAAATTCAGCCTTTTATACCAGCAAAATATATTTCTTTCAATATGGCTGTGAAGCATGCCATTAATGAATCTTATTCCTTCTACAATTCAAGATTTCTTAAGTAATGACAAGCAGTTAATGAAATCAGATGTCAATGCCATTTTTTTTAAAAAAAAATCTTGTTTCTGGTAACTAGTTAAAAACTAAACTAATGCTGTCATGTCATTTTTTTTTCTGCTTGATAACCTCGCCCATGATTAGAGACAAGAAATACTTTTTATTATTATTAAAATTCTGCAGGAATCCATTCTTGGTTTCAATTGACCAGTATTGGAAAGAAAGTTCCCCTAATCTCAAAGGATTTGAGTGGGATGGAGAAGGCTTTTTATACTTTTTTTTTCTGCTTCTGAGAATCAGCAGGGTGGTTCTTGATTAGTGATGCTCAATCTTAACAACTTTAAGATAGGTGGACTTCAACTCCCAGAATTCACTAGCCAGCCATGCTGGCTGGGGAATTTGGGGAACTGAAGTTTACATATCTTAAAAGTGATTAAGGTGGAACAGCACTGTCCTAGATCATCCGGATGGATCCATTTGTCTCTGGAATCCATTCTTCTGCTCAGATTGAAATGCCTATTGCAGAATTTTAAGAAATAGGTTCAAAGAAAGTGAAATTAATTGGCCATAGCATCTGCAATCTTGCTCTTAATTTCAGTTCCACCAACCTTTTAAAAAAGCACACTCACGTGTTTCAAAGATGCTTTTTCTCCACCCTCTCCTTCTCGCATGTGACTTACCAACTGCCTATATAACTCAGAAATTTCACTCTTCTTGAGCACTACTTCCTCTTTGCTCAAAACTCTTCATCAGGGAACAGGAGAGTTCTTGTTTGCCAGAGAAGTGGCTGAGTGAACCTGCTAGTAGGGAAGAAAAACCACTAGGATCACTGTGGTTTCTTAAGGACCAAAACGTGGCATTAATCCAATCCTTCTTCTACCACAATAATTCAGTTTAAAGTGGTTGCATCATGAGTCGGTGGAAGCCATTAATTGAATTTCTTCTAATCACAGCTGGAGGTGAGTAGACATCTACAGAGCTGGCAACATGTTACACTTTATTTGCATTTGTTAGTATTATGTTTGCATGCATGTGAAAGTTCCGTTTTGGCTATCCAGGAAGCACTGTGTTAGAGATTAAAGTGAACAACTGGTGTGGGGAAAAAATCTGCTGTGAAATAACTTTTATTTATCCAACCTTTTGTCCTTGACTTGCAACCATTTGTTTAGTGACCCTTCTAAGTTTCATCACTGAAAAAAGTAACATGACCGTTTTTCATACTTACGACCGTTGCAGCATCCCCATAGTCATGTAATCATGATTCAGATGCTTGGCAACTGGCTCATATTTACGACGGTTGTAGCATCCTGGTGTCATGCAATCCCCTTTTGTGACCTTCTAACAAGCAAAGTTAGATTATTTACGGGAGTACCTTTTGCCGGCGTTAATTTCCCATCGTCCTGTGCGCTCCCACAGAGAGGGCCTCCTCAGGGTGCCGTCGGTCAGGGAATGCCGACTGGCAGCCCCCAGAGGGAGAGCATTCTCTGTGGGTGCGCCTGCCCTCTGGAATCAGCTCCCTGTTGAGCTCCGGATGGCTCCCGACCTTCGCTCTTTCCGCCGTGACCTGAAGACTTGGCTATTTGAACTAGCCGGCCTGGACTGAGAGACTGGGATTTTAGATTTTAAATTTTAAATTTTACATTTTAGACCGTGTTTTATTGTTTAGGAGGGCTACTTAAATAAATAAGTAATAAAGTCAATGGGGAAGCCAGATGCACTTCACAACTGTGTTACTAACTTAACAGCTGCAGTGATTCACTTAACAACTCTGGCAAGAAAGGTCGTAAAATGGGAGAAAACTCATTTAACAACCGTCTCATTTAACAATAGAAATTTGGGGCTCAATTGTGGTCATAAGTCAAGGACTACCTGTATTAAACCAAAGATGTTGAGATCAAAAACAGCATATCCATTTTCCCCTCTTTGGATTTTTGTAATGAGTGTTGCAGTTCTTAAGCAATCTTGGGATCCTAGGTGATGCAAAAGAGAGAGCTCATTTTAGATCCAAGATTTATCAAATCCACCTTGGAAAAGGGTCACTGGCTGTGGCCCCACTTGACCAAACTATGGAACATTTAAGTTCTGGTAACCCTCAACTTCCTCATCCTGCACACTTGCCCTCTCCTGCTCAGCCCAAAAGCAAAACTAACTGAAGTGGCCTTTAGTTGTAACAACATGAAAGTTTTTATTTTGATATTGTCCCAGGGCACCCTGAGCTGGTGCATCTTCTATTAATGTGGGTTAGCCAGGATCTTAGAGTGAAATTGGGGGCTTGCACTGAGTAAATATAGACGTAATTGCAGCAGGATAGCCAACGCCAATGGGCACAGCACATTTCATGGTAGTTTTTCATTCAATGCAAAAACGAGCAGGCAAACGCTTTCAATTCACGGGAAAACCCTATGATGGGAGAGTGAAAAACAGGAAATTGAAGACTCTTGTATGACTCTGTTTTGCAATTGAAACAAAATATTCCAAAGAAATAGAGTTAGTATGAAATTGGTTCATAAAACTGTCGAGACGTTCTGAAAAGATTTCAAGATGCTAACTGTAAAGCAATCTCCTCCTCCTCTTCCTCTCAGTAGCAGAAACTAACAGAATAAAAGAGCTAGAATAGACTTTAGAGGTCTAGTCCAACCCTCTGCTCGAGCACCATTTCAGACAAACAGTTGTCCAATCATTTCTTAAAACTCCCAGTGATAGAGACAAGTCATTCCACTGGTTAATTGTTCTAACTGTCAGGAAGTTTCTCCTTAGTTCAAGGTTGCTTCTCTCCTTGATTAATTTCCATCCGTTGCTTCTTGTCCTGCCTTCAGGCACTTTGGAGAAGAGCTTGACTCCCTCTTCTTTGGGTCAGCCCCTTAGAGATTGGAACCCATGTCACCCCAGTCCTTCTTTTCGCCAGACCGCACATACCCAATTCCTGCAATCATTCTTCGTATGTTTTAGTCTCCAAGCCCCTGTTCATCTTTGTTGCTCTTCACTGCACTCTTTCCAAAGTCTCAACATCTTTTTGATGTTGCAGTGACCAGAACTAGATGCAGTATTCCAAGTGTGTCTTAGTAAGGCTTTGTAAAACAGTAATAATAAAGAGTATAAACCTTCCATAATTACAGTTCCATAATGGTGAGCAAATTCAGAATGTACACCAAGAATTTAGGCTAAGGAGAAAGGACTTCATTTTTTTCCTTGAGGTACATAAAGAAGTTCAGGGACATGCATAATAATGAAAGCTGATTAAAAACAAGACTAACTCTCTTTTCTGTGTGCAGCAGTTTTTCCTTGCACTGGTAACATGCTGGATAAAGAGGCACCAAATAGGACAAGCCTAAGACCCACCTCATTTCTGCAGGCAGCTTTTCCTGACAGTTCCACTCCTTCCAATTCCCAAGCCATGATTAATCCATATAGTCATTCACAAGCATTGGCTAATCAATTAGGCCATGGAATAGCACATGGAATTCCTTCAGCATCTACAGCTATGATGTTAAAGGCAGAATCCATCCCACTGACAGAATTACAGGCTGTGTGGGAACCCATGGAGGCTGCAAGGACAACAGTTTTGCAATCCGACCCACAATCTGATTGGACCGAAACCCACAAAGCCTTAAAAATAAGAATGGTGTCTCAAGAAACAACCTCAAAACTGCGACTATCAGCTGGTCGAAAAAAAGTGACTCCTGTTTTGAGCACAACTAAGGAAAATGTATATAAGACACTCTCCAGGGCTACTGACCAGCACACCACAAAGCTGAGGAAACACACAACCACTGAGAAAACAAGTTCTGCAGCACACAAGAGCATGACATCCGTCCAGGCCACTTCAGCTATACCAACAAGTCAAACTGGACCAAGATTAGCACTTCAACCATCACCAGCTATTACCGGCACTTACAGTGTTTCCAACGGAACTGCAGATTGCATTAAAGCCTTAATTGGCTTGACAATGATTGTTACGAACACAAAAACGGTAAGTGGCTAGTGTAGCTCTCCCACCCCTTTCCTTGTTTTTGTCTTTTGTATGGTCAGAAAGTGTTTAATCAAGCCTTCCCCAATCTGGTTCCAGTCAGATGACCCTCAAAATGAAGCTTGTTACACATTTATTGCTCTAAATTTGTAAGCAACAATAATTCCTCAGTCTTGGTTGAAAATAGTTTTAAATACCAGAAAAAACAAAGAGATCATTGTCGATTTCAGAAAAGGCAGGCACAGCCACACTTCTCTGTGCATTAATGATTCACCTGTGGAGACAGTTACCAGCATCAAATTCCTGGGTGTGCAGCTAACCAGTAGGCTGGCTTGGTCGTTCAACAGTAAGAAAGTGGCGAAGCGGGCACAGCAGCGCCTGCATTTTCTGCGGCGCATGAGAAAAGCTCATCTTCCTTCCCCTGTCCTGACCACTTTCTATAGGGGGACGATTGGGAGCATCCTGTCACACAGCATCACAGCCTGGTTTGGAAGCATCACTGCTTCAGACAGGAAGGCGGTGCAGAGAGTGGTGAGGATGGCCGAAAAGATCATTGGCAGTTCCCTCCCCTCCATCCAGGACACAGCACAGAAGCATTGCTTGAGCAGGGTCCGCAAGATTGTCTGGGACACTACACACCCTGTTCACGACCTGTTTTCCTTGTTCCCTTCTGGGAGGAGGGGGCTTCATGGTATCCGCAGCAGAACATCCAGATTCAGCCATAGTTTCATTCCATACAGCATTAACCTTGTAAACTCTCAAGCTTCCACCTTCTGTTATATATTCAAGATGGGCAGTATTTAATATTTATTTATGTATATGTAGGGTGTTGGTCTATACATATATTGTATATAGTATGGTTCGGTGTGTGTCATGTATGTGTTCCACTTTGAGAGCGGGCAACTAAATTTCATTTTTGATGTGTGCCGTTGTGCCCACATTAAAAAATGACGATAAAGATTATCTTATCTTAATGCACTGATGTCTTGCCTATTTCACAGGGTGAACTAGAATATTTTAATATTGATCCTAATACCACACACACCGCAGGATATTGCGGATATAGCCAATCAATGCTCAACGTCTCATTTGAAGGTGGCTTCGTAAAATTTATCTTTACTAAGGTAAGATTTTCTTCAGAGATGGTACAGGTAGCCAGTGGTGGGATTCAAATATGTGGACAGCTGGTTCTCTGTGGGGATACCACTTCCGGAAGTCTGTTCTGGGCCTGGGCAACAAAAAATTAGCTACCGGTTCTGCCGAAGTGGTGCGAACCGGCTGAATCCCACCACTGCAGGTAGTCCTTGAACTTACAACAATTCATTTAGTGACCATTAAAGTTACAGCAGCACTGAAAAAGTGACCATTTTTCACACTTATGACCATGGCAGCATCCCCATGGGTCACGTGATCAAAATTCGGACACTTAGCAATTGACTCATATTTATGACAGTTACAGTGTGCCGGATCACCTTTTGCGACCACCTGTCAAGAAAAGTCAATGGGGAAGCCAGATGCACCTAACAACCGTGCTTCTAACTTAAGAACCGCAGTGATTCACTTAACAACTGTGGCAAGAAAGGTCGTGAAATAGGGCAAAACTCACTTAACAAATGTTAACAACAGAAATTTTGGGTTCAAACTGTGGTTGTAAGGCAAGGACTACCTGTATATTGGAGAATTGAGGGCTTTGGAATCCTCTTCAAAGAAATGACTCAATGAGCATGTCCCAATTCATGGTTAACAAAATCATGATTAATACAATTTATACTTCTATAGATCTCAATAATTTTCTTTGCTTTGCTGAAGTTAGATAAAGTTTCCTATGACACAAAATGTGCATCCAGCAGGCAGAAAATGCAACACACATACACAATGAACTAGCCAAACTAACCACAAGGGTGCAAAGTCGTGTGGTTGAATGGAGAGATGGACACTTGAGCTGGGTAGTATTTCTTTATTGAGTCAGAAATGAAGCTGGGCAAAGGGGTTACCTGGCGTCTCTTTATACCTGCCCAGGTGAATGGTGACCAATAGATTTAAACCTGGGCTTCCCGCCAGTGCATGTGGCCAATGGATTTAAACCCTGGCTTCCTGCCAGAGCTGACCATGCCCTGGGGCTGACAACCACTCGCTCTATTCAGGCTTTCCCGCCAAAGCGGTTATAGCCTGGAGCTGTCCAGCCCCCTGCTGTGCTGACATTTCCGTGTATGCTTTAAAGGCATACACTACAAAGGGTTATATTCATATTGACTTTCTACTTCTTACTTTAGTGTTGTGAAATGCTTAGCTTTAGTTTTATTTATATAAGTTTCTCTCCAAGTGTTCTTTCAAGAGGAGTACTCAGATCACGGTTATCTACACACGTATATCACCTTGCATAAGCCAACAGCCCCAGTGAAGGGGTTAAAATAAATGCAGATATCATATTTAATTTTAAAAGTCCAAACCATTACAAATTCAGCCTTCTCAAACAGAAAATTGATCATAGCTAGTTTCCCTAAGTCTTGCTTTGAACATTTGTGATTTGGTTACAAGTTTAGGCACAGAATAAAAACAAACTAAGAATAAGCCACAAAGCTTGGAGTTAGCAAGCCAACAATAGGTTTCTAAGCTGTGGTTTCCTTCCCTTAATCAAGCCATGTTTTTTATTCACTGAATCAGTTCTGCATATCACATAAAACTGGGACGAACATGATATGGAAAACCAGAATACATACAAAGTGAAATATAGCCACACAATATATCTCCTTAATAGAAAAGTAGCTTATAAACGTCTAGGAAGGAAAAAATATGTTGTATCATTGGGGAATGGTAAGACAAAATGTGTAAATAAAACAATGCAATACATCCTCACTGCAAGTAATTACTAGTTGTGTTGCTGTGACTTTAACCTTTTCTCCTTCCAATTTTCCCTCATGTGATTTCCTTTCAATTTTTATTGTGGCAATTCCATGCCACTGTTTTAATTTCTCATGGTTCATGGATTATGCCAAATCATAATGCCTTTCTCTACTTCAGGGAGTGTAGGGTTGTAAGCCATGATTTGTGGCTTGTTGAAATGCATCCAATCTGGAATATCTGCAGAGATAAAAGATAAAAATAATCAAGACGGTGGACACATGAGCAGATAAAAGGATTCAATTACAGTTGTGTCTAGCATCTTTACTTTACAATAGTTAGCCCCACAGATTAGACTATCTATGTCAGTCCAACTAGTTCTGGCTTATTTAGCTTGCTATAGTTTAGCACTGCCCGTTGACCCACTCTCTGCACTCTTTGAGATTTGGGCAGCCTTGAAACTTAAGAGAAAACACGAGTAATCAATTAGTAAATAATTATTTTTGCTTTACTGAAGTTAGGTCAGTTTCCAAGGCACAAAATTGGTGTGTATGCAACACACACATATGTACAACCTGATACCAAGGCTACAAATAGTCCGTGACTTATGACTGCAATTGGGACCAAATTTTCTGTCGCTAAGCAAGGCAATTGTTAAGTCAGCTGCACCCAATTCTGCAATCTTTTTTACCCATGGTTATTAAGTGAATCCTTGCAGTTGTTAAGTGACTCATGTGGTTGTTAAACTTTACCCCGTTGACTCTGGTTTTGCTGGAACCCAGTTGGGAAGATCGCAAATGGCGATCACATGATCCCTGGACACGGCAACCATTTGTAAATACATGATGCTTGCCAAGCACCTGAATTTTGATCATGTAACCATAGGGACGCTGCAACAGTTGTAAGTGTGAGGACCGGTTATAGCAGGGGTCCCCAACCTCCGATTCGTGGACCAGTACCAGTCCACGCCATGTCAGAAACTAGTCCATGCAAACAAGCGAAGCTCCATCCACAGGATGTAGACAGGATGTGAAACCACGTTGGGGGGCCACCTTTGTACCTTTGAACAGTCGCTAAAGGGGTGGTTATAAGTCAAGGACTACCTGTATCGGACAGTTCCAGATTTCATGACAGATCGGAGAAAAATGAAGAGTCTCTTTCACACAGACATAAATCACTGCACAGCATGTGCTCTGTAAGCCCCTCCCCATCTCTCCAACCCCCTTTTTCTTTTCAAATAAAGCAGGGTTGTCAAACTGCCAGCCCGCAGGCCGGTTGCATCATACGGAGGCTGCATCCACCCCAGCTTCGGTGGTAAAAGAAAAAAAAAAGTCACGATACATTGCGACACGTCACGTGACGCAGCGAGTTTGACACCCGTGAAATCAAGGCTCAGCTTCTAGTGTTTGTTCTATCTCTTTGCTTCTCTGCAAGTGAAGTATTATTTCACTCAAGTATGATCTTAGAAAGGGCAGTGCAGTTGAGAGGCACATTAATGGCTGTGGCGAAACAATGGTGCAAATTGTTTCTCCTTAGTTCTAGGTTGCTTCTCTCCTTGATTAGTTTCCATCCGTTGCTTCTGGACCTGCCCTCAGGTGCTTTGGAGAAGGCAGGACAAGAAGCAATGGATGGAAACTAATCAAGGAGAGAAGCAACCTAGAACTAAGGAGAAACTTCCTGACAGTTAGAACAATTAACCAGTGGAACAACCTGCCTCCAGAAGCTGCGGATGCTCCAACACTGGAAGTTTTTAAGAAGAGACTGGACAGCCATTTGCCTGAAATGGTATAGGGTTTCCTGCCTGAGCAGGGGGTTGGACTAGAAGACCTCCAGGGTCTATTCTTATTCTTCTTATTCTTATTCTATTCTATTCTACTACACTACACTCTATTCTAAATTTTGGGTTGCCTAATCCTTCCCACTGCCTTCCATGGCCAGTATTGCTAAAGATACTGTATTGCATAATCCAATCCTTTCATGATACAAGAGGAGAGTCAAATCTGCTCCTTGAAATATGAGTAGATATGAAATTTCTCTCCCATTTCCTCAAGAAGCATGTTTACCAACCAGAATCCGATTTACTGGATTCCTAGTATTTAGGTGCTGTTTAATTTTCCTTCTTTATTGGCGCTCAAAAAAGGAAAAAAAAAGACTAGAAAAGGTTTGGAAAGAGAAAGAGCTGGCCATACCATAAATATTCTTACCTAGTGGCATTCACACAATGGTGTGTGTGTGTGTGTTTAATAACAACAACAACAACAACATTTTTCCCCTATATTCTGTTTTATTTTCTGTAAATTGTGAGCGAGTAGGTGGCTATATCAATTTTCCAAAATAAATACCTACAATCAGACTGGTGAATTAACCTTTGTTCTGAGTTGTGTGAAAGAAGGTGGAGAGAAAAAGATTAATCACGCTTAGCCAAAGCATTTGAAAAGACTTTCCCGAGTCTAGCGAAGGATGTTATATGAATGCAGCCATCGATTTAGGAAAAAGATTCGAATTCACTCTCACGTTAAGCTCTAATATGGTGGTTTACTTTGGGCTTTATTTGTTACAGGCGTGCAATCCTGGGTGTGCAACCCTGGGTGTGCCAGGTATGGAGGTCAAGGGTGAAGTATGCGCTATCTTGAATTTGCAGAAAGGCCATAATTTATGTACCTGCATCAGAAACACACAATAGCGACATTTGCTTCACGATGTCACCTTGTAGAGGTGAATCTGTTCCTTATCTTCAGTCTTTATGAGGCTCAGCGTGATATGTGAATCTAGTCAGTGTGGACTATAAGCCATACTTTATGCACAGATAATCCTCAATTTATGACCACAACTGAGCTCAAAACTTCTGTTGAGTGAGACAATTGTTAACTGAATTTTGCCCCATTTTAGGACCTTTCTTGCTACGTTGTTAAGTGAATCACTGCAATTGTTAAGTTAGTAACACGGTTGTTAAGTGAATCTGGCTTCTCCACTTTGCTTGTCAGAAGGTCACAAAAGGGGATCACGTGACCCTGGGACCCTGCAACCATCATAAATATGAACCGATTGCCAAACGTCTGAATTTTGATCACATGACCATGGGGATGCTGTAATGGTCATAAGTGAGAAAGGTGGTCATAAATCACTTTTTTCAGTGCCACTGTAACTTTGAATGGCCACTAAATGAATTGTTGTAAATTGAGGATTATCTGTAGCTTGTTGAATCTGATGAATAGCTGGCATACAATTTGGCCTTAAGAAATAAGAAACTGGGATAAATAAATAATAAAACACATTTTGCTTATCTGTAGCTTGCAGAGTAAAGCACCATCAGCTGGGTTCACACCGACTTCTACATTCCTATAGTTTACAAATTACATTGGTTGGAGATTCACATACCATGCTAAGCTTAAATGAAACTAGCCATATGAAGCCAACATGAGATAAGTGCTGGGCACACAAGATCAGCCTTGAAAAATATAAAGGCATAACGGGATGCCTGAATCCAAGCTAATTCTAAAAAAGTCGTTGGGATTTAAAATGCTACAAAACCTTTCTCTCTCCTTCCATTATTACTTGCAGAAAGAAATGGTCTATTATCTCAGCATGGTTGAAGCTTCTTTGACAGTTCCCACACAAGGTAGGTATTAGGGTGTCCACATTCAGATGATCGCTAAAGTGGCATCCATCTCTCCCTGAGATACTGGCACAACTAAATGCTGGGTTACAAAGAGAACATGGAATCACAGGGCTGGAAGGAACCTTGTTCTCACTATCAGAAAATTTCTCCCAACTTTTATATTGGATCTCTCTTTACCAAGCTTCTACCCGTTATTTCTTTCCCTGCTCTCTGGTGCTTTGAAGAATAAGTCAATCCCTTCTTCTTTGTGACAGCCTCTCAAGTACTGGAAGACAGCTATCGTGCCCCCCCCCATCTTTCTGTTTGATTTTTTATTTTATTTTATTACATTTATATCCCGCCCTTCTCCAAAGACTCAGGGCGGCTTACAAGCTTAGCAGTAGCCTGATAGGTTAGACACAACCAACCTCCCTCAACTGTTCATCATATGATTTAGCCTCTAGACCCGTGGTGGCAAACCTATGGCATGCGTGCCACAGGTGGCACGCAGAGCCTACTCTGTGGGCACATGCGCTGTCATCCCAGTCCTAAGCCTTCAGCTGGGTTTTATAAAACCTTTTCGCTTTAGGCCTCCGCCATCGTGTGCAAAAAAAAAAAAGGTGCAATCAATCAATCAATTTCAACTTCTCATGGAAAAAAAAAATCTCGTAAAGTTGAAATTGATTGAACTTTTTAGTCCCACCCAGTCTGACATTACCACTGCAGCCACACCCACCGAATGGGCCACACCCATCCAATGGGCCACACCCACCTGGCACCCGACGATACATAAGTGCAGTTTGGGCACTCGGTCTCTAAAAGGTTTGCCATCACTGCTCTAGAGCCTTCATCATCTTGGTTGCTGTTCTCTGCACATTTCCTAGAGGCTTAGCATCTCTTTTGTATTGTGGTGACCAGAACAAAAGCTAGAATTGCTCTAGAGAACGAAACTGTAGACAACTAGCTGAACTTTTCAGATTAACCCAAGTCCAGCAACTTCAAAACATCTCTCTTCCCCCAGTCCACAGTCCACCTCTGCAAGGAGGTTGAGGGTTTGGTGAAGTAGTGTAAGGAAAACAGCCTAGTTTTAAATACTGGGAAAACGAAAGTGATCATTGTTGATTTCAGAAAAGGCAGCCACAGCCACACTTCTCTGTGCTTTAATGATTCACCTGTGGAGACGGTTACCAGCATCAAAATCCTGGGTGTGCAGTTAACAAGTAGGCTGGCTTGGTCGCTCTACAGCAAGACACTGGCAAAGCAGGCACAGCAGCGCCTGCATTTACTGTATCGCATGAGAAAAGCACATCTTCCTTCCGCTGTCCTTACCACTTTCTATAGAGGGACGAGCATCCTGTCATATTTGCATTACAGTCTGGTTTGGAAGCATCAATCCTTCAGACAGGAAGGCAGTGCAAAGAGTGGTGAGGATGGCAGAAAAGATTATTGGTAATTCACTTCCTTCCATCCAGGACATGGCACATAAGCGATGCTTGAGCAGAGTCCGCAGGATTGCCTGGGACACTACACATCCTCTTCACGACCTGTTTTCCTTGTTACCTTCTGGGAGGAGGGGGCTCTGTGGTACCCATAGCAGAACATCCAGATTCAGTCACAGTTTTGTTCCATACAGTATGGAACCTTGTGAACTCTCAAGCTTCCTTCTTCCACTATGTATTCAAGATGGACAGTGATTAGTATTTACTGTATATGCTGCTTATATATAAGGGTGTAGGTCTATACATATGTTGTATATAGTATGTTTAAATGTGTATTATGTATGTGTGCTATGCTGCATTAACAGAGGGATAGAATCAAGATCAAGTGAAGTACTAATACCACTTTACAATGCTTTGGTAAGGCCACACCTGGAATACTGCATCCAGTTTTGGTCACCACGATGTAAAAAAGATGTCGAGACTCTAGAAAGGGTACAGAGAAGAGCAACAAAGATGATAAGGGGGCTGGAGGCCAAAACATATAGGGAACGGTTGCTGGAACTGGGTATGTGTAGTTTAACGAAGAGAAGAGTGAGGGGTGACATGATAGCAGTGTTCCAATATCTCAGGGGCTGCCACAAAGAAGAGGGAGCCAAGCTATTCTCCAAAGCACCTGAAAGCAGGACAAGAAGCAACGGATGGAAACTAGTCAAGGAGAGAAGCAGCCTTGAACTAAGGAGAAACTTCCTGACAGTTAGAACAATTAACCACTGGAACAACCTGCCTCCAGAAGTGGTGAATGCTCCAACACTGGAAGCTTTTAAGAAGAGACTGGACAGCCATTTGTCTGAAATGGTATAAGGTTTCCTGCCTGAGCAGGGGGTTGGACTAGATGACCTCCAAGGTCCCTTCCAACTTTATTATTATTATTATTATTATTATTATTATTATTATTATTATTATTATTATTGTGTACACTTTGAGAGCAAGCAACTAAATTTCATTTTTAATGTGTGCCATTGTGCCCACAGTAAAAAATGACAATAAAGGTTATTTATCTAACTATCTATTAGCGGGGATTGTTTTTCTCACTGGCACAGGACACTTTTATGGAACTTTTTTGGAATTCCACTAATTTATCCTGCAGTAAAGCTGTAAGGATATCACCCTCAATAGTAAAGCAGAACAGAGTTCAGGCATTGAGATCCCTTCCAGTTCATATCAGCGTATTTTTCACACAGCTCAAGATCTGGAAGACTGCAGATTAACATTGCCTGGAAACACAGCAAAAACAACTCTACTGTATCTTAGAATCACCCAATGTTTCTCAGCCTTGACCCCTTTTAAAATGTGTGGACTTCAACCTTCATGCTAGCAGGGGAATTCTGGGAAGTCCACATATCTTGAAGTGGCCAAGGTTGAGAAACATTGGCCTAATCCAGAGGTGTCCAAAGTGGGCAACTTTAAACTTATGGACTTCAACTCCCAGAATCCCCCATACTGGCTGGGTAATTCTGAGAGTTGAAGTCCACAAGTCTTAAAATTGCCAACTTTGGAGACCCCTTGACTAGTCTTTCATATCAGAAGTCCCTAACCTTTTGGGCACCAGGGACCAGTTGCGTGGAGAAAGGTTTTTCCATGGATTAGAGTGTGTTTGGTTTTGTGTGCTGCCTGCATCTCGCAGATGGACCTTTGCTTGTTTGTGCCACAGCCCGGTACAGGTCCACGGACCGGGGGCTGGGGACCCCTGTATCATATGACTCCAACCAGGACATCTAAAGCACAGCTCAGTGTTGGACAAATAAACAGGGCATTAGTTTTGGGGTTTGGTATTGCACAGACACAGAGATATATCCCAGAGAGAAAATTAGCCACAAAAATCAGCAATGATGTGTCTTTCTCTGCAAATTTCAGGTTTTGTATACAATGGAATTAAAAATGACCAGCTCTTTTCCACAGCTGTGGGAAACTGCTTCAAATGTCTCAGTAAGCAAACGGTGAGCTTGGCCAGCAACTTTCAAATACAGGTTGCCAATTCCCAGCTTCAAGCCTTTGATATCGTAAACAACCAATTTGGAAAAGGTTAGTAAATGCAACCCTGGGGGTCCTATGGGTAAGAGTTTCCTGCTGAGGGGGCAAAGGGACATTTTCACACCATAGGTCTTGGGCTAGATGCGAAGCAATGAAGATTTCACCGATTCTCTCTCAGCTGTGCTGCATTTAATCCAAGCCAATTTATATGCATGCATATAAATATGTGCATAGGACTCCTGCCTTTAATAAATTCCCCAGTAGCCTCCCAAAGAACAAATGCTTTTATAATTTTCAGATGTACTGAATACCAGGAGGCAGCTCACGACCAGTTTCAATCTTATTGGGATTGTCAAGACATTCATAGCATTATTTATTCATTATTTTTTATCATGCCTTTATTATTTATATAAATAACTAAAGTGAACATATCCAACACACCTTCCTCCTCCTATTTTTGTCACAACAACCCTGTGAGGCAGGTTGGGCTGAGAGAGAGTGACTGGCTGAAAGTCACCCAACCAGTTTTCATCCCTAAGGCAGGACTGGAACTCATGGTCTACTGCTGGGGTCTTCAAACTTGGCCTTTTTATGTCTTGTGGACTTTAACTCCCAGAATTCCTCAGCCAGCATGCCTGGCTGAGGAATTCTGGGAGTTGAAGTCCACGAGTCATAAAAAGGCCAAGTTTGAAGACCTCTGTTCTATTGGCTTTCTAGTCTGGTGACTTAACAAACGAAACCAAACTGTCTCTTTAAAGATTTGCCATAGTTCAGATGATTTCAGCTAATACAAAGATAACTTTTACATAGGGTGCTCACAAGGTCTGGGATAATTTTCTATAGCTTTGTTTGACTACAATGAAAATCACTGTGGAATCATATGATGCTTTTTTTTTTATTGAAGTCTAATATTCTTTTTTTCCAAACTGCAGAAGAGGAATGCACTTTGGATAGAAACAAGAGGCTGATCCCAGCAACAATTGGCTTCAGTTTGTCCGGATTGATAATCATCATCCTGTTCTCCTGTGTGCTTTATAGAAGGAAAACTCACTCTGGATACAGCCGTATCTGAATCCCGAAGTTTATTTATGAATGGGTATATAGAGCAACAAATGATAAGAACAGGAAGAATGGGAGATTCTACTTGCTTTGCTGTGGCAATCAGATATGCCAATAGCTGTTGAGTATCTTTAAATGATTTTTAAATTTCTGATACTTTTAACACTTAATCAGAAATTAACCAGCTCCATGCATGAGCATACATGTCTATTATCTATATACAACAGCAGCAAAGTATTTATTTGCTTGGGCGTTATTGGTTTTTTTTTTTTATTCACCTGCACGTATTTGCAATTGTAATCCATGATTTCAATTAAGATTAATACTGTAGTAATAAAGTGTGTGTCTCTTTATCGCAATTTATCAGGTGGATCTGCCTGCAGTAGGCACATTGTAAGGGATGCTTAGGCAAAAAGTTCAACAAATGTCAACAAAATGCTCTGCATTTTAATAACAGTTTTGTCACATGCTGAGGGCAGGACAAGAAGCAGTGAGTGGGAGATTATCAGAGGGAAATTCAACCTGGAACTAAGGAGGAATTTCCTGCCAGTAAGAACAATTAATCAGTGGAACAGCTTGCGGCTCAGAGTTGTGGTTGCTCCAACACTGGAAGTTTTTAAGAGACTGGAGAGCTATTTCTCCAGGATGGGATAAGGACTCCTCTTGAGCAAGGGGTTGGTTGGACTAGAAGACCTTCAACATCTCTTCCAGTCCTGTGATTCAATGGTTCTATGACTGAAATTAATTATTTTACATTACTCCTTAGTTAGAGATAGGATGTCAGCCCTTCTCTATTTTCTGAATGTAGGATATTTTCAAAATGAAGCCCCTGCCAACTTATCACTCACAGATCATTATTTCACATCTGCTGCCAACTTCAAGTTTGCAGTAAAGAGTGGATACACCCTTTATACTAAGCCATGACTTCATCATGGCATTGAGTAGCCATTAACTGGCTTGGTAATAAATAATAGTTTATAAAACACCCAGGCTGGTTTTTTTCCACATTGTGCTGAGCTAAAACCAAACCATGTTATGGCATATCATAGCATGGGAATCCAACCAGCTCTGCAGGCTTTTCACACGTACAGACTGTTGCTTCACAATATGCTTGGGCAGAATGCTTAAATTTGTAGCTCGCTGCATTGTACAAACCCAGGAATCTGAAATACTTAAATCAACCATGTTTCAGTTAACCACAGATTGGTTAAAAATGCATTATCTGTCTCATGTAATTCAAGCTGCCTAATTTAATTTTCAAACTGATGAAACATAGAATGGAAAAAGCCAAGCAAATTCTGCCAAATCAGCTGACTTGAGGTTATACAGCCTTGTATTTACTGGTGTTTTACCAATTATCCCTTAGTTATTCAATAAAAAGCATAACCTTCCTGGTAAGGTAAAGGTAAAGGTTCCCCCACACATGCGTGCTAGTCGTTTCTGACACTAGGGGCCGGTGCTCATCTCTGTTTCAAAGCCGAAGAGCCAGCGCTTGTCCGAGGACATCTCCGTGGTCATGGAGCCGTCATGACTAGACGCCAAAGGCACACGGAACGCTGTTACCTTCCCACCGTAGTGGTCCCTATTTTTCTACTTGCATTTTTACATGCTTTCGAACTGCTAGGTTGGCAGAAGCTGGGATGAGCAACAGGTGCTCACTCTGTTACGCGGTACTCGGGATTCGACCCACCGAAATGCCGACCTTCTGATCGACAAGCTCAACGTCCCAACTCACTGAGCCACCGCGTCCATTTTTATACATGGGGCTATATACGTTGGTTAAGTAAATAAATACATAGCATACCCTATCCTATTACAACTGAGCCACCGCGGCCCCTCAAACCTTCCTGGAGCTCAGGCTAAATTTTCTTGGCAGGTAATAGAAGTGATCTGCCATTCCTTTGTTTTGACGTGTTTTGGACTTCTGACGCTCAGAAAAAACACTAATAAAAGACAATTTTCCAAGTCAACTTTTTCTGCACAAAATATTCCTCTTTAGGCAATTTTTAACTTTCAAAAGTTGTGAGATGCTTGTTTTTCAGGTGATTTGTCTAAATCAAGGTGTCTTCAAGCTTGGCCCTTTCATGCCTTGTGGACTTCAACTCTCAGAATTCCTCAGCCAGCGTGCCTGGCTGAGGAATTCTGGGAGTTGAAGTCCACAAGTCATAAAAGAGCCAAGCTTGAAGACCCCTGGTCTAAACTGTAGTGTAGGGAAACTAGAAGTACATTGCAATTACAAGCTATTTCTTTTCATATCTAAGAACATTGCCACTGCCTTGTAGCCTTTTAGGTTTTGCATTTTTTATATTACCTTTTTTTTACTTGGAAGTTTAAATCTGATTTTAATTTATGCTTTTATTCATGTGTTTATATGGTTTTATTACGATGTTGTAAACAATCCAGACTTGTTTAGGTGAGATGGCTGGTATAGAAATTTAATTAATTAGTTTTTCTGTTTACAGTAGACAGTACTGTTTACAACCTCAGTACAGTTTTCAACATTTCATTTTTTTTTTTCTACACACGCCAAAACTGCTTTGTTCCTTTACCGGTGCTATACAAACCACAAAAAAGAGGCTACAATGAATTTTGTTCACATCAAATAATGTAGCCCAAATATCTATGTACAATGCTAGTCAGAAAAATATGTATTTGTAAAGGAAAAAAATTCTGTTTTAAAATTTTCTGAAAGGCTAATCTATGGTCCATGTCTTGCATCCCCTACCAACCAGATCCAAACATGGTTAGTTTTCAAAGTCTGACAACTACTGCCACCTACTGTGGCTTGGTGAAAATGGTGGATCAGGTACTTCCTAAGAGAAGGTAGTGGCCAGAATCCTATAATAATCTACTTAGTTAAAAACAAATCTCAAACTCCAAAAGATGGAGGGACAAGTTTACAAAATAGCTTTAAATTCATAGCCCAAATTTTTTTGGCCCTAATAATTATGAGTTTTCATTCCCAACACTTTTCTCTGAAGAAAAAAATGCTCTATGTACAGAATCTTCCTACACTGTACTCTTCCAAGAGGCCAAAAACAGAATTCAGAATACTCAGAGACATCTCTGTGCTATGAGTATCATCGATTAAAAAAAAGGCCATCTATCCGGACCCTGAAAGTGGGGGGCCTGTCCTTGGGAGGAGCATTTTACACACACACACACACACACACACACGTTGCTGCCGTTCCAATGGTGTCCCCAAACTCTTTAAAAATACAGCTGTTCTCTCAGGTCTTGAGAACATGGAGATACATCTGATAGCTGTATTTTTTCCATCATATGAAGTTTATTTTCTAGACACACAGGGCTTATTTTATTGTTGTTTTCTTTCCAAATGCAAGCCGCCCCATATCATTTTGGAATTAGGCAGCCTTTAAAACTAACTGATCTATCCGTACACAGCTAGACTACAATGGAGCATAAAGTTTCCACTGCTAAGCAAAATACTGGTTTTGACCCATTTTAAGACCTTTTTAGGGACGCGGTGGCTCAGTGGGTTAAGACGCTGAGCTTGTCAATCAGAAGGTCGGCAGTTTGGCGGGTCGAATCCCGAGTGCCACGTAGCAGAGTGAGCGCCTGTTACTCGTCCCAGCTTCTGCCAACCTAGCAGTTCGAAAGCACGTAAAAATGCAAGTAGAAAAATAGGGACCACTACGGTGGGAAGGTAACAGCGTTCCGTGCGCCTTTGGCGTCTAGTCATGCCGGCCACATGACCACGGAGAAGTCCTCGGACAAGCGCTAGCTCTTCGGCTTTGAAACGGAGATGAGCACCGGCCCCTAGAGTTGGAAACGACTAGCACCATGTGCGGGGGAAACTTTACCTTTACCTAAGACCTTTTTGCCACAAGAAAGTGAATCACAGCAGCCGTTAAGTGAGTCATGAAGTCATTAAGCAAATCCAGATTCCCCCGTTGATTTTGCTTGTCAGAAGCCGGCTGGGAAGGTTACAAATGGGGATCACATAATCCTGGAAGAGTGCAACTGTCATGAATACATGCCAGTTACCAAGCAGCTGAATTTTGATCACATGACTGTGGGGATGCTGCAACCGTCGTGTGAAAGTTGGTCACAAGTCACTTTTTTTAAATGCCATCGTAACTTTGAATGATCACTAAATGAATGATTGTAAGTCTAGGTCTAGGACTTCCTATATATAAGTCCATACAGCTCAGAGGCTGGGTGGTTCACCCAATCCATCAATTCCAAGCCTGTTGCTGATACCCATGCAAAGGATGAGAAGTGTCACCCTTAACTCCATGTTCAACTTTGCCCAAGTACGGGGAGTACTTGACTTATGAACTCAATTGAGCCCAACATTTCTGTTGCAAAGTGAGGCAGTGGTTAAGTGAGCTTTGCCCCATTATACAACTTTTCTTGCCACAGTTGTTAAGCAAATCACTGCAGCTGTCAATTTAGTACACAGTTAAGTGAATCTCGCTTCCCCATTGACTTTGCTTCTCAGAAGGTCACAAAAGGGGATCACCTGATGATCCCAGCACACTGCAACCCCTCATAAATATGAACCAGTTGCCAAGCTTCTGAATCTTGATCAGGTGACCGTGGGGCTGCTGTGATGGTCCTACGTGTGAAAAAAATGGTCCTAAATCACTTCCCCCCCCAGTGCCTTCTAACTTTGAATGGTCACTAAGCAAATAGGGTGTAAGTTGAGGTCTACCTGTATTCATGTATTTTTCTTGCCATCTATAGGTATACATGAAGGGATGCGGTGGCTCAGTGGGTTAGGATGCTAAGCTTGTTGATCAGTTTGGAAGGTCGAATCCTGAGTGCCGCGTAGCAGAGTGAGCGCCTGTTACTCATCCCAGCTTCTGCCAACCTAGCAGTTCGAAAGCACGTCAAAATGCAAGTAGAAAAATAGGGACCACTCCGGTGGGAAGGTAACAGCGTTCCGTGCGCCTTTGGCGTCTCGTCATGCTGGCCACATGACCACAGAGATGTCCTCGGACAAGCGCTGGCTCTTCGGCTTTGAAACGGAGATGAGCACCAGCCCCTAGAGTCGAAAACGACTAGCACGCATGTGCGGGGGAACCTTTACCTTTTTATAGGTATACATCCAAACTAGACTGTGTTGTTTCTCTGGGCCACATATGTGTGCATAGGTGGGTAGATTCATAACTGATTTATTTTTTGTTACCTT
>JAKJMR010021767.1:0-15158 GCA_024449315.1 Daboia siamensis
GCAAAATTCACTAAACTGTCTCGCTTGGCAATAAAAATTGGGGGGGGGTCAATTATGGTCGTACGTCAAGGACTAGCTGAACGCGAAACATCCTCAGCATATGGCTCTGTGTGACCTCTAATTGAAAACCTCCAGCAATCAAAAAGTCATCCATAGCTCAGTGGGACCGCACCTATTTTCTGTGAAGTGGTCCTGGGTTCAATACTAGACAGAACTGACATGTATCTCTGCCTGAACTGCAAGCCTCTCAAACTCTATGGAAATTCTTAACCATCCTGATCCTAGTTGTCCCAAAGGTGCTTTTCGAAAGGCAACTGAAATTTCTTGGTTTTTTTTTTTTCCTTGAAAACATTTCACTTCTCATCCAAGAAGCTTCTTCAGAACTTATTGCCTTTAAAGACGCTTAACTTATCTTCTTTAGAACTGAAGAAGCTTCTTGGATGAGAAGTGAAACATTTTCAAGGAAAAAAAAACAACAAGAAATGATGCCCTTTGAAAAGCACAATCTGGGACAGACAATAGCCAAACTTCCATGGACATTTCAATTTACCTTCTCTATTCCATTCCAGACGCCTGGAGTATTCTTCCAGGATCGCACAAAGAACTGTATTATAACGCAGACCACCACAAGCCCTTCTCTGAGGGAGAGAGACGGTTAAGAAATAGGAAATATAAATAGATAAAATATAAATAACTGTTGAAGACCCAAGGAATCAGAAGGGTCTTGTTTTAAAAAAACAGTCATGGACCGCTCACAACCTCAGCTCAGTTAGTCTTTTTATGACAAACTCAGCCACTTGACTATCCCTTGGTGGGATAGTCAAACCAGACTCTCAGTTTCAAGTATGAGTTTGTTTGGTCACTGCTCTTTACTTTCCCAACATGAGTATGGCTTCCAAATTCACTGGTGCCTTTCTTATCCTGAGCTTCAAGTTTCTAATGTGTTGTAAAAGAAATTAGTCATCTAGTTCTAGTTCTCCGCTCAACGGAGTTTGTACGTACATGCGGCCACAGTGATTAGAATATTTAAAGGTGATAACCTCTGGAGATCCTCAGACTGATTGAAAAGAATCCTTCAGGATCCCAGAGGCAATTAGCCTCCCCACATTGCCATGCTCAATTTCCCACGACACCTTAAAGCTCTTAAGACCTCGTTTAACTGCTCCACCATTTGATCTTAAAATTCAGTTTTTGTCACGGGACAATATGGAACACACGGAGAGTGGTCATCCTGGAATCTTGAGAAAGTCTGATTAAAATTAAATCCTAGTGAGTTCCATCGACAAGACTGCATTCCTCTAGAGAGACTGACCTGGGAATAGGTTTTCATGAGCTCAATGGGCTATTTCTGAATAAACATGTCTGTAATTGTACTCCTCTCCTTAATAAGCTTGCTTTAAATTGCAGTGGTAGAGGAATCTGACAACTTTTTTTTAAAACCACAGGCAAAAAATAGCTATGGCAGTGTGATATTTATCACCAGACAGGGTTACACTGCTCTGGAAGCAACCATTACCCCAGGATGTGGGAGGGGAGTGGGGGGGAAAGAAAGTTGGGTTTGGTTTTCACTTTGCAGTTCAGGGCATACCTAATGAAACGGAACTGCAAAGGATTATTTCCAAATATATTTAAAAATTTCCTAAATCTAAACTCACTTAACAACTGCCTTGCTTAGCAAAAAGAAATTTAAGGCTCAAGTGTGGTCCTACGCTGAGGACTACTTGTATTCTAAATGTAGAGTTTTACCTTTTTTGTGTGTTTGCCTTGTTAGCGCTCTTATTATTCTAGCTCCGATTACTTTCCAAAGAGAAGAAAGCCAGTTCAGTGTACTAGTTAAGGCACCAGGCTAGAAACCAGGGACCGCGAGTTCTAGTCCTGCCATGGGAACAGAGACAACTGGGTGACCTTTGACCAATCCCTCTCTCAGCCCTGGGACTAACCGCTTCCAAAATCTTGAAAGGAGTCAAGGCTGACTTGAAGGCACACGTGCACGCGCGCGCGCACACACACACACACACACACCCCTACCTTTTAAAAGTGTAGAAATACTTGCACTGTGTGATCACATACACCCAGACCACACACATTTGATCTTAACCAAACAAACCCCAAGAAGTGATATATTTAGTTAATGTTATCATCTGCCCTTATCCATGTACATGTGGCCCATTTTTAGATTACTGAATTTTATCACTTATTGGCCACTGAGACCACAGTAAAGGTTTTCTTTTGCCTTCTTCAAATTACCGGGGAAAGTTACACGTCTATCACACCAATTTTTTTTTAATGAAACGTTCATCCAAAGTACCGTGTATATATAACACTCTCAAAATATTTTTTTCAATTATATTATAAAAAAAAGATTCTCAAACAATGGTCTAAATAAATTTTCTGTTCCTGCACCAGCCCTATGGAATGATCTCCACCCAAAGATCCAGGTAGCTCTAACCACATTAGTCTTTAGGAAAATCTTGAAAACCTGGCTCTTCCCTCAGGCATTGGGATCAGATTATTAGTTAAGCATGCAAGGAATTAAGATTGTGAGATCATTTTTAGTGGTCTTAGTTACATTTCTTTTGTGTGTGTGTGTGTGTGTGTGTGTGTGTGTGTGTGTGTGTTTAAAGTGCAACGTTGTGTTTTTATATATCTGTTGTAAGCTGCCTAAAGTCACTGTATGAGATGGGCAGCTGTATCAATTTTATAAATGAATAAAAGCCATCAAACAACATGAAACAGTAGCATGATACAGGTGTAAAAAAAATCATGGTACTGAGATCCATAATCCAAACATTAACACACATTGGCTGCATTCACATAATACGCTTAACCTGATTCCAAACTTAACCCATGTTCTTAATTTATGTAGTGTATCTCACCATAAACTAAATAGGATGTGTTAGCACAAAAAAGCTAAAAAAAAAAACCTCTACCTCTAACAACAGTTTAAACTAATAAAGCGCAGTATTTTGTGTGAATGTGCTGTTCCACTTGATTCAATTAAACCTATCACATAACTGCAAACTTTCTCTTCTTTCTTTCCCCCTTCTATACTTATGAAAGAGGAACGGAAACAATATCATCTCAAATGGTCTTTTTACTGAATTGAGATTTTTCTTTTTTGTTCACTGTTCAGAGTTCCTTCTGGCTATATATGGGCAGCCACACAACTCTGTTTAATAAATAAAAATAATTAAAACTAGCGAGCTTAGCAAACTGCAGTCATCCAAATGCAATAACATGCCTTGCTCCTTGAACAAAGTACAATATGCTACACATAGACTCCATGCCAACTGTGATTTCATTGCAGTTTAGAAGTAGGAATGTCTAATCGGAATCTGATGGACATTCTGGCTCTTCTTGAATTTATAATTTTGGGATTCGGGTTTGATGATTCCTTGACTAAAAGTAAATAGGAAATTATCTAGTAAACCCCAAAGCATTTCCTTCCAGGTTGATCTTCATTCATATAAATGCATTCCCCACTTGTGTAGTCACTTCTGGAATGTTAAAAAAAGTTGGGAGGCTGCAGACCACTGCTTTGCCAGAAGTATGCCCAAGTCCTCAAAACAACACACACACACACACACACACACACACACACACACACACACACAAAAGAGTAGAAGGAGATATAAGAAACATCTAGGTTGTGTGTTTGAGGTAAGTCCGTGTATGAGTATGGATTGACAGGGAGTAACTTCATCAGTTTGTCTTCTAGTAAAGGAGTGTTTTCTGATGGAGTCATGTTCCCACTGGGTCATTTTGTTTTGAGTACCTCCAATATGGTCTCTACATGCCAGGGCTGTTCTCATCTTTCTTTGATCAGATATCCTGGATTGCATACAATTAACTGTCAGAATGCCAGCTACCAAATAGAATCCATGACTAAGCTTC
This sequence comes from Daboia siamensis, assembly GCA_024449315.1. Taxonomy (NCBI): domain Eukaryota; kingdom Metazoa; phylum Chordata; class Lepidosauria; order Squamata; family Viperidae; genus Daboia; species Daboia siamensis. The sequence goes on from JAKJMR010021767.1 coordinate 3,895, forward strand.
CCTGCAAACCAGCTAGCCATCTGTCTTCCTCTGAATGAATCGCCGATGAATTCTCAAATTCCAAAATCACCGACTGCCAAATATTTAATGTCGATCGAAATACCAATTCAAATATTTGGCCAGTTGTTCCCACAAACATTTGACTGGGTAGGCCACTTCCAAAGACTCTTCTGGGATCAAAAACTGTGACGAGGGAATTTGGGCAAAGAATGGGGTCCAACTCTTTTCTGAAGCAATCATGGAGGCTCAATGACCCAACTTCAAATGTCCACCATCACAACCATCCACGTGGAACAATAAGTAAATCGTAGAGAGTGAGGCAGATGCCAAGCAAGATTGGTTTCGGTAGCACAAGCTCATGCAAGCCAGAATGTACGATAAAAACAACAACAACAAGCGAATTACCGGTAAAATGCCTTACAAAGAGTCAGATATATTCGCGTGGACAATGCACACAGCCCCTTCTCCAAGGAGACAGGCGGTTAAGAAGTATGAAATATAAATAAATAAATACATTCGCCTTTTGTCTCTTTCTCCCTGGAAATGCTGAGAATCAAACTACAAGCAATATCACAAAGGAAATAAGTACGTTGTTTTTTTTTTAAATGGAAACCTTAACTTTGCCCTGAAGATACCCGCTAGTCTGCAACTACTGGTAGCCACCATCTTTTAGCATTTCCCCCCCCCCCCCCGCACTTGTCCATATGTGATACAGGAAAGAAAATACAGATGGGGTTACGATGGCAAGTAGTAATCTATGAGGATTGTGTACTACCCCAGAGTTGCCTTTTGTGAATTAAGACAGTTATACATTTTTGATAAATATATATTTACAAAAGATAGTAAACATTCCTAATCATATCACACTATAATGGTTCCAAGAGATACACAAGAAACAATTTCCTATTTTAGATGGAATGAGAAAGAGCCAATCAGCCTAAAGGCGGATCATGGGATAAGGTGAATTAAGAATGATTTGCCGAGGGCTTCTACACTAGTACCTATTTTTACCCAAACTGGGCTTGGAGTACCTCTCCTCCAACTTGGCTGAGAAGGTGAATGTCAGTTGGGCGTGATCCTACACACCCCCTCAGTTCTTTTAACTCTAAAATGGGAATAGTAATAAAATGGCCTGGATAGTGAAACATGTTAAAAACATAATACAATAAAGCAGTGGTTCTCAACCTGTTCTTCGCCATGGACCCCGCTCCCTTTAAATAACTTTTGTGGCCACGGACCACCAAGACTTCAGATTTAAATCGTCACATTTCTTCAAGCCTTTGCAGACCCCCTGTGATGACTCCACCACCTCCACCCCCCAGCCCGGGGTCCGCGGACCACAGGTTGAGAGCCCCTGTAATAAAGGATTTTTAAAAAGACCGTATTGAACTTACCACTGAGGTTCAGCTACCAAAATCTCATATAGTCCTCAACAAGGCGGGAGTTAAAAGTCATCCCAAGCATCAAATCCATTTGCAGTCAGGAAGGTTGCAGCTTTCTTTCGTTTGCTGCTGGACGGCTCCTGAATCAGCTGCAGGCAAATGAAAAGGAAGAAAAAGGGGAAAAAAACCACACCCATGAAGCTTCCATTTCATTCTGCTATCTGAGTCAGGAAGGCAACAATTTATCCAAAGAAATTCTCCCAAAATATATGAGTCGTCTCCTTAGTATCGATGGCAGTTCAGCAATGCCGTGAAAAGACCCACAAGCTCTTGAGAACTAGCATTTGCTGTGGATGCCACTCCCGGGGTCGGTAAAAAAAAAAAAAGGTTATGAAAGAGCCATTTCATTTCATTTTTAGTGAAAATATATTCTCGTTGTTATTCCCCTTTTCCAAGCACAGGTACACTCCATCTTCGTCCCCAGAAGCTATATATATATGTATGTGTATATATATATATATATATATATATATATATATATATATATATATATATATATATATATATATATATAATAACAACTCCGGTATGAACTGTTTGTACTGTACAAATTGCAGAACTTAGCACATACAGTACTCCTAGCTGTAACATAATGAGGCTGCTTCAACTGTGTCCCTATCCTTGCCAATCTGTGATGCAAGAAGCTGCCTTGAATCTAGTTTCATAACAGGTTCTCAATTCCACACCTACTCACACAGGAAAATCCTTCAAGTCCCCAGTCAATCCAAGAACTGCATTCCCTTTTAACGATTATTGCAATAACCCTAGTCTCTCGTGGTCCGATACATACCCGGTCTACATCCGTACATTTGAATAAGGTAATCATATGACTCAAAGTTGTAGAGGGCTAGATCCTTCTGAGTTCAATGGAAGCAACAAAGAAGTCTCGTGGGCGGAACAGACGCGAGAGAAATCTCAGAGAAAGAGAGTGGTTACCTGTTTGGTCTACCTGAAAGCTTTCAGAACTGTAAAACAGAACTATGTGAACCCACAACTGGTCAAGTGGAAAAATTCTTTATTTCCTTAAAAACTACATATTGTACTCCCGAACGGGTGTGGATGATGGAACTTGTATCTAACAGATCCGGAAGGCAGTAGATTCCAAAAGTCTAAAGTATCACTGAATATCTATCTATACAGATTTTTTTTTTGGTTCTTTTTCATTTGCCGTGTGATCTAAATTCTGAATTTATTTTATTTATTTTTTTCCTTTCATACACTGTAATCCCCGCCGAACAGTTAGAACGTGAAGGCTGAGGGAAAAGCAACATCTTGATGACGGACCCAAAGTCAAGCTTGAGTTTTAGAGCTGAATCCCCCAGAGGCAACTTGGCCCACGGTAGACTTCAAAAAAAAAAGCAAGGTGGCGGAGTGTTGAGTGCAAAAAAGAGCAACGAAGATGATCGGGGGGGGGGGGGGGGCTGGAGGCTAAAACATACGCAGAATTATTGCAGGAATTGGGCATGTCTAGTTTAATGAAGAGAAGGACTAGGAATGACATGATAACTGTGTTCCAACATCTAAGGGGCTGCCCCAAAGAAGAGGCAGTCAACCAATTTTCCAAAGCACCCTGCAGGCAGAACAAGAAGTCTTGAATGGAAACTAAGCAAGGAGAAAACCAACCTAGAACTAAGGACAAATTTTCTGACAGCAAGAACAATTAATCAGTGGAATGGCTTGCTTCCAGAAGTTGTAAGTGCTCCAGCACCGGAGGTTTTGAAGAAGAGATTGGACAACATTTGTCTAAAATGGTATAGCATTTTCTGCCTGAACTGGGGGTTGGACTAGAAGACCTCCAAGGTCCCTTCTAACTGTTTTTCTGTTATTCAGGAAGGAGATATATATATATCACCACGCTGAGACTCAGTGCCTGATCAAGACCAAGCCAAGTTACTCACGGACAACATTAAGTGGAACAAATAATGCTTTCAGTCATTCAGCTGACACTAGCCAGACAGCAAGTGTTTGTAGCCCATATTTGTATTCCAACCAGCGGGGGGGGGGGGGGGGAAAGCTCCTGTCTCTAATCCTTTTAACTAGAGATCAAACCTGAGACATAGTGAAGGTAAAGTATGTTCTGCCAACGGACCGCAGCCCCAGTCCTTTGCATCGACAGGCAAACGTAAATTTAAAGAAGCCCCCCCACCCCCAAAAAAGGAAAGTATATGATCAACCAGCCACGTGGATCAAAACACTCACGTACAGCAATGGTTCCAGGTTTCAATCTTGGTTTCCCTGAGCAATCCATTGATTCCGCAAGCCAACATTACCACCAGCACCCTAAAATGGGGAACGAGCGCTCCTGGTTATCTTCTTCTTCTTTAGAAAACACGGTCCATTTCTGTGTGCCTCCAAGGAGCCTACGTACTAGTCCATCTACAGGCTGAAATATTCTATCCTGACTTCCAAAGTTATTTGATGGAAAGAGAGAGAGAGGACGAGAGAGAGAGAGAGAGAGAGAGAGAGGGAGAAAGAGAGAGAGAGAGAGAGAGAGATAAAAAAAAGGCAAGGAAAGAATTCAAAAGGTCACAGAAAGACGAGGGCAAGAGAAATAAGGTGTGACACACAGCACTTTCATTTTTCTTTGGGGAAAGTTTCCTTCTTAGGTGACTAAAAAAAAATAAAAAAATCTAGAAAACTTGCCTGCCAGATGAAACCCATCGCCTGTAACTGTACTATTCATAGCAAGCAAGAAACTTAGCTCTCTGAATCTTGAAATCATTCACTAAGAATAGAGGGAAATGTCAATTCCCAGCAAGAGACCTCGCCTCCTATTAGCATACAAAGGTGGCCACGTGCCCCTCCGATCAGCAAAAGCACATCCCCTGACTCATCCAAGCCATGCAGAGAATTGTGGAGAACTATTTCCTCTCTGTCCAAACCCGGTCTTGCATTATAAATGGGACAGTGGGGGCTTTCCTCTGCTTGCTTTGATGGTTAACTCCCAAGCCAAGCTCAACTTTGCCCAGCACTGCAAGGAGGTTGGCCAAATCCAAGTTTTGAGTCAGCCCTCGATTATACCAGCGAAGGAAATTAGTCAGCAGCACGCAGCACATGTTTTGCAATGAGTCGCTTTCTTCGGGCTCTCGTGCAATGTTGCTTCTGACAAATGCAAAATCCTGGCAATGCCCGAAGCCTAGGAAAATTCCATAGACACCCCCCCCCCCCCAAAAAAAAAAAAAAAAAAAGAAAAGAAAAAGCAAGACAGCGGGGGAAGCGAAGAGGGAGGGGGGAGGAAGAAAAACAAAAGTGGCTGATTTGTAAAAGTATCATGCCAGAAGCCATTTTCGACTCCATCTCATTCTGCAGCCTGTTTTATTGGTTTAATCGTTCCATTTAAATAGCTTTCCATCATCTCGTTCGTATGGGATTCTGGGTAGTTCGCGACCATTTAAAAATAGCCAAGAAAGCAAAATACAAATAAAAGCAACAAATGCACAACTGTGGTAAAACCCACAAAAACATAACCAACAGCAGGTAAATATGATCAATAAATCCAGTTCGCTATCCTCTGACTTGAACACTACGCAGGGTTAGGGAGGGTGGAAAACGGAAAGACAAAAATATTCTCTCTTACACGCACGTTATAAAAAAAAAAAAAAGGAAACGAGATCCTTTCTTGTGCGTGCTGAGAAAAATAATTGGACAGAGTGTAATCAGCTACTGGTAGCGCAGTGGTAAAATTAACTCCTTTCAGAATTTGTTAAGCTACCGAATGGAAGTTCTCTCGAATTTTAGAGGAAGGAATAGAAGGGGAATTCATCAAGTTTGCAGATGACACTAAGCTGGCAGGAGGAGCCAACATCCCAGAAGACAAGCTCGGGATCCAAAAAGATCTTGACAGACTTGAACCACGGGGCCCTAATCCAACAAAATGAATTTGAATATGGAGAAAAGCAAGGTTGTACACCTAGGCGGGAAAAAACCAAAGGCACAAGTACAGCCGAAACCTGGCTCAAAAACAACCACTGTGAGAGGGACCTCGGAGTCCTAGTGGATGATCACTTAAACCCGAGCTAGCAGTGTACAGCAGTGTACAGCAGCAGCCAAAAAAGCCAACACAATCCTGGGTTGTATAAACCCAGGCATACAATCAAAATCACGTAAAGTATTAGTCAGGCTATATAAAGTCTTGAGGGACGCGGTGGCTCAGTGGGTTAAGACGCTGAGCTTGTCGATCAGAAGGTCGGCAGTTTGGCGGGTTGAATCCCGAGTGCCGCGTAGCAGACTGAGCGCCTGTTACTCGTCCCAGCTTCTGCCCACCTAGCAGTTCGAAAGCACGTAAAAACGCAAGTAGAAAAATAGGGACCGCTACGGTGGGAAGGTAACAGCGTTCCGTGCGCCTTTGGCGTCCAGTCATGCCGGCCACATGACCACGGAGTCGTCCTCGGACAAACGCTGGCTCTTCGGCTTTGAAACGGAGATGAGCACCGGCCCCTAGAGTCGGAAACGACTAGCACGCATGTGCGGGGGAACCTTTACCTTATAAAGTCTTAGTAAGGCCACACCTGGAATCCTGCATCCAGTTTTGGTCATCACATTACAAAGATAAAATATGCTGAGACTTTGGGAAAAAGTGCAAAGAAGAGCAAAAACTAAGCAACTAAGGCCTGCAGACAAAAACACACAAAGAAAGGTTGCCGGAATTGGGTATGGCCAGTCTAGAGAAAAGAAGGACTAGATCACAGGTCTGCAACCCGCAGCTCCAGAGCCGCATGTGGCTCTTTCAGCCGTCTCCTGTGGCTCCCAGTCCTCTGCCATGTGCAGTCCAAAAAAAAAGGGACTAAAAAAGTTCAACCAATCAATTCAAATATGCAGGGTAGGTGCATATCTTGCCTTGTCTCCACTCTTCAGTCAAACCCTGTTCTGCACATGCGTGCATGTACGTGCATGCGCACACATTTTTTGCGGCTCCCAGTTTTTCCTTTTGTGAGGGAACCGGTTCCGAGTGGCTCTTTCACTGTTTCAGGTTGCTGACCCCTGGACTAGGGGATGACATGATAACAGCGTTCCAGGATTTGAGGGGCTACCACAAAGAAGAGGAGATCAACTTATTTTCCAAAGCCCCAGAGGGCAAGACAAGAAACAACGGATGGAAACTAATCAAGGCGAGATGCAACCTGGAATTAAGGAGAAACTTCCTTGACCGTGAGGACAATTAACCAGTGGTACAGCTTGCCACCAGAAGTTGTGGGTGCTCCAACACTGGAGGTTTGTAAGAAGAGGCTAGACAGCCATTTGTCTGAAATAGTACAATCTCCTACTTGAGCAGGGGGTTAAACTAGAAGACCTCCAAAGTCCCTTCCAGCTCTATTCTGATTGACTGATTGATTGAATCATGACACGTGCCTTGGATCATAAAAACTATCAATTGGATAACTGAACGAACCGTAACAGCAGTGACAGACTGAAGATATAGGGCATGCCCCTTTTGGAAATCAAGGTCGGTCTCCTTAGATTGCTTCATAAAGGATAAAAATCGCCTCAAAACATTGGGTTGAGAATGCAAAGAAGTTCTAATATGCACACAGGACTGCAGGGGGGATACACATCCGTGACAAGTCGGCCCAATCTGACTCCGACATCTCCTTGTGTGCGAATAAGGAGTGGCAGATTGAACATAATCAATGCATCTATAAGCCGCACTCACACATTTCAGCTGGTTCTTGAACTGATCCTCTTTCCTAGGTGGCAGCAGACAAATAAGTATAGAAAACCCTGTACCGCCATCGAATGATTGGATGAGATCCAGCCCTTTCCTCTTAGGTGAGTCTTCCTGCTATGGCAGTGCTGGCGAACCTTTTTAGAGACCGAGTGCCCAAACTGCAACCCAAAACCCACTTATGTATCATCGGGTGCCGGGTGGGCATGGCCCATTGGGTGGGCGTGGCCCATTGGGTGGGCGTGGCTGCGGTGGTAACGGCACTGGGTGGGACTAAAAAGTTCAGTCAATTCCAACTTTGCGAGATCTTTTTTTTCCCGTGAGAAGTTGAAATTGATTGATTGGTTGAACTTTTTTTTTTTTTGCACACAGCGGCGGGGGCCTAAAGCGAAAAGGTTTTATAAAATCCAGCTGAAGGCCTAGGACCGTTTTTTGTGTTGTTTTTCTGCTAAAATCAACAATAGTAACCAAGAATGGGAGAAACTGAAATAGGAAAACAATTCCTTGGCATTCAAAGATTAAAGATTTAAAGATTCTCATAGGCTCATCTGTCTGTGAGAGGTATCTGCGATTCAACACAGAGCTGTTATCAAAGACTACTACTAGTACAGGGGTGTCAAACTCACAACGTCATGGGACGTGTCGCGATATATCGCGACTTTTTTTGGCCATTGCCGGCAATGGGGTGGGCGCGGTTTCGCTATGATGCATCCGGCCTGTGGACCGGCAGTTTGACACCCCTGCACTAGTGTAACACTTGTATCTTGATTCTCGTAAGAAAGTTCCTGAAAACCATAGCCACAATTTGTTCATCTTTAATGGGGTCAAACCAAGATCATGGCATCCGGCCCTCTCAATTCCTGGCAAATAGATGGGGAAGAAACGGAGGTAGTGACAGATTTTATTTTCCTGGGCTCCAAGATCACCGCAGATGGGGACTGTAGCCAAGAAATTAAAAGACGCTTGCTCCTGGGGAGGAAAGCCATGGCAAATCTCGACAGCACACTAAAAAGCAGAGACATCACCCTGTCAACAAAAGTGCGTATAGTCAAGGCTATGGTCTTCCCAGTTGCAATGTATGGCAGTGAAAGCTGGACCATAAGAAAGGCTGAGCGCCAAAGAATTGAGGCCTTTGAACTCTGGTGCTGGAGAAGACTCCTGCAAGTCCCTTGGACTGCAAGGTGATCAAACCGGTCAGTCCTAGAGGAGATCAACCCTGACTGCTCTTTAGAAGGCCAGATCCTGAAGCTAAACCTCAAATACTTTGGCCACCTAGTGAGAAGGAAGGACTCGCTGGAGAAGAACCTTATGCTGGGAAAGATTGAGGGCAAGAGAAGAAGGGGACGACAGAATGAGGTGGCTGGATGGAGTCACTGAAGCAGGAGGCGTGAGCTTAAATGGACTCCAGAAGATGGTGGAGGACAGGAAGGCCTGGAGGAACGTTGTCTATGGGGTCATGATGGGTCAGACACGACTTCGCAGCTAACAACAACAACAATGGGTTCAAACGCTCTTTTCAGAATAGCAAGCTGATCTCCATGTGTCTGCACATTCATACATGCATACGCATCTCTCTATATCACATAACAGACTTAACCAAATCAATTAAAAGGGACAGAAGCCAAATTCGTGTATTACCCAAAGGTTAGTTTAACCTTTACTTTGCAAGCAAAGGTTCTGGCATCTATCCATCCATCATTATCCTGGCGCTCCAAAACCATTAAAAGCAGCTTCTTTCTTGGGTGAACAGCAACAAAGAGAAAACCAGGAAATTGTGACAGGCATTTCACCATCCAGCCTGGCCCAACTAAATGCAGAATTTAAACCACGTATGTAAGTTCTCCACAAGTCCACGAAAAAACTGTGGCAGCAGGAACCAAATCAAAAATCTCAGAAACCCCAGTGTTTCTCATAAATTCACATTCAGTTTGAGTTTCTTTGACACACGGGAGGGGAAAAGAGAGAAAACTATACCTAAGCAATGTTTTAAAAGTTCACTTTGGAAAAATGCCACAGACTGGGAAGGGAATGCCTAAATCTGGAAAATGTCTAATCAGTTTTGTAGGTCGCAAACCATGAGGTAATAATAATAATAATAATAATAATAATAATAATAATAATAATAATAATAATGAGGAGGAGGAGGAGGAGGAGGAGGAGGAGGAGGAGGAGGAGGAGGAGGAGGAGGAGGAGGAAGGGACCTTGGAGGTCATCTAGTCCAACCCCCTGCTCAGGCAGGAAACCTTATACCATCTCAGACCAATGGCTGTCCAGTCTCTTCTTAAAAACTTCCAGTGTTGGAGCATTCACAGCTTCTGGAGGCAGGTGGTTCCACTGGTTAATTGTTCTAACTGTCAGGAAGTTTCTCCTTAGTTCTAGGTTGCTTCTCTCCTTGACTAGTTTCCATCCGTTGCTTCTTGTCCTGCTTTCAGGTGCTTTGGAGAATAGCTTGACTGCCTCTTCTTTGGGGCAGCCCCTGAGATATTGGAACACTGCTATCATGTCCCCCCTCACCCTTCTCTTCACTACTCAACCCTTTAAAAAAAAACACATAGATGAACATAGATGAAAGTTAGAGGAGATTGTTGTACTTGACTCGGAAGTGGGCGGGAGAGAAGGGCAAAAGAAACACCAAAAAAGGCCGCCGATCTCCAGCCCAAAACCCATAAAACTGGAATGTACAGAAGGGTCACACATTCATACTGTATCTGTATTAGTCAGCTGAAGTCCATGCCAACCTCATTGACTAAGAGCATGAGTAGCAGTACAAATAGCTGTTTCACTCACACCTGCTGCAAAGATAAAATCCTCATTTTCGCCTAACTGGCCCTGAACTAATACAAGAGGATGTTAGTGTTATAGATGAGCAACCAGAGGTTTTTTGTTTTTTTTTCAGCATTACAAATCGTTTTAGCACGCCACAAATACTATGTTCCAGGATTCCCCCCGAAGCATGTTAAAGCAGAAACATCCCTTCTCCGTTTTTTTTTTTTCTTCCAAGCAGCAGTAGTATGTCTAGCACGCACCGAAAATGTTCTCTCCTGAGCTAAACAGATACTGTTCTAAAGGAGCAAACAGACTGAGGCAGGGATTTCTGATTTCCAGAAATTATTTGAAAGGTTTTGGCTACTATGGTTTATCAGTTAGGATTCAGAGAAGAACAAAAAAAAAAAAAAGATTATTAGGGGCCAGGAGGCTGTAAATGAAGAACGGCTGCAGGAATCGGGTATCTCTTGTCTAGTGAAAAGAAGGACTAGGGGTGACATGATAGCAGTCTTCCAATATTTGAGGGTCTCCTACGAAGACGAGCGGTTGAACTCTTCTCCCAAACCATCTAAGGCAGAACAAGAAGCAACGGATGGATACTAATCCGAGGAGACAACCAACCCAGAATGAAGGAAAAATTTCCTGACAGTGAGAACAATTAATCAGTGGAACAGTTTCACTCCAGAAGTTGTGGGTGCTCAAATACTGGAGGTTTTTAAAGAAGAGACTGGACAACCATTTCTCTGAAATGATAGAGAGTTTCCTGCTTGAGCAGGGGGTTGGACTAGAAGATGGAATCAAGATCACGTGAAGTACTAATACCACTTTGCAATGCTTTGGTAAGGCCACACCTGGAATACTGTATCCAGTTTTGGTCACCACGATGTAAAAAAGATGTCGAGACTCTAGAAAGGGTGCAGAGAAGAGCAACAAAGATGATTGGGGGACTGGAGGCTAAAACATATAGGGAACGGTTGCTGGAATTGGGTATGTGTAGTTTAATGAAGAGAAGAGTGAGGGGTGACATGATAGCAGTCTTCCAATATCTCAGGGGCTGCCCCAAAGAAGAGGCAGTCAAGCTATTCTCCAAAGCGCCCAAAGGCAGGACAAGAAGCAACGGATGGAAACTAGTCAAGGAGAGAAGCAACCTAGAACTAAGGAGAAACTTCCTGACAGTTAGAACAATTAACCAGTGGAACAACCTGCCTCCAGAAGCGGTGAATGCTCCAACACTGGAAGCTTTTAAGAAGAGACTGGACAGCCATTTGTCTGAAATGGTATAAGGTTTCCTGCCTGAGCAGGGGGTTGGACTAGATGACCTCCAAGGTCCCTTCCAACTTTTTTTTTTTATTATTATTATTATTATTATTATTATTATTATTATTATTATTATT
>JAKJMR010021768.1:0-15152 GCA_024449315.1 Daboia siamensis
GCAAAATTCACTAAACTGTCTCGCTTGGCAATAAAAATTGGGGGGGGTCAATTATGGTCGTACGTCAAGGACTAGCTGAACGCGAAACATCCTCAGCATATGGCTCTGTGTGACCTCTAATTGAAAACCTCCAGCAATCAAAAAGTCATCCATAGCTCAGTGGGACCGCACCTATTTTCTGTGAAGTGGTCCTGGGTTCAATACTAGACAGAACTGACATGTATCTCTGCCTGAACTGCAAGCCTCTCAAACTCTATGGAAATTCTTAACCATCCTGATCCTAGTTGTCCCAAAGGTGCTTTTCGAAAGGCAACTGAAATTTCTTGGTTTTTTTTTTTCCTTGAAAACATTTCACTTCTCATCCAAGAAGCTTCTTCAGAACTTATTGCCTTTAAAGACGCTTAACTTATCTTCTTTAGAACTGAAGAAGCTTCTTGGATGAGAAGTGAAACATTTTCAAGGAAAAAAAAACAACAAGAAATGATGCCCTTTGAAAAGCACAATCTGGGACAGACAATAGCCAAACTTCCATGGACATTTCAATTTACCTTCTCTATTCCATTCCAGACGCCTGGAGTATTCTTCCAGGATCGCACAAAGAACTGTATTATAACGCAGACCACCACAAGCCCTTCTCTGAGGGAGAGAGACGGTTAAGAAATAGGAAATATAAATAGATAAAATATAAATAACTGTTGAAGACCCAAGGAATCAGAAGGGTCTTGTTTTAAAAAAACAGTCATGGACCGCTCACAACCTCAGCTCAGTTAGTCTTTTTATGACAAACTCAGCCACTTGACTATCCCTTGGTGGGATAGTCAAACCAGACTCTCAGTTTCAAGTATGAGTTTGTTTGGTCACTGCTCTTTACTTTCCCAACATGAGTATGGCTTCCAAATTCACTGGTGCCTTTCTTATCCTGAGCTTCAAGTTTCTAATGTGTTGTAAAAGAAATTAGTCATCTAGTTCTAGTTCTCCGCTCAACGGAGTTTGTACGTACATGCGGCCACAGTGATTAGAATATTTAAAGGTGATAACCTCTGGAGATCCTCAGACTGATTGAAAAGAATCCTTCAGGATCCCAGAGGCAATTAGCCTCCCCACATTGCCATGCTCAATTTCCCACGACACCTTAAAGCTCTTAAGACCTCGTTTAACTGCTCCACCATTTGATCTTAAAATTCAGTTTTTGTCACGGGACAATATGGAACACACGGAGAGTGGTCATCCTGGAATCTTGAGAAAGTCTGATTAAAATTAAATCCTAGTGAGTTCCATCGACAAGACTGCATTCCTCTAGAGAGACTGACCTGGGAATAGGTTTTCATGAGCTCAATGGGCTATTTCTGAATAAACATGTCTGTAATTGTACTCCTCTCCTTAATAAGCTTGCTTTAAATTGCAGTGGTAGAGGAATCTGACAACTTTTTTTTAAAACCACAGGCAAAAAATAGCTATGGCAGTGTGATATTTATCACCAGACAGGGTTACACTGCTCTGGAAGCAACCATTACCCCAGGATGTGGGAGGGGAGTGGGGGGGAAAGAAAGTTGGGTTTGGTTTTCACTTTGCAGTTCAGGGCATACCTAATGAAACGGAACTGCAAAGGATTATTTCCAAATATATTTAAAAATTTCCTAAATCTAAACTCACTTAACAACTGCCTTGCTTAGCAAAAAGAAATTTAAGGCTCAAGTGTGGTCCTACGCTGAGGACTACTTGTATTCTAAATGTAGAGTTTTACCTTTTTTGTGTGTTTGCCTTGTTAGCGCTCTTATTATTCTAGCTCCGATTACTTTCCAAAGAGAAGAAAGCCAGTTCAGTGTACTAGTTAAGGCACCAGGCTAGAAACCAGGGACCGCGAGTTCTAGTCCTGCCATGGGAACAGAGACAACTGGGTGACCTTTGACCAATCCCTCTCTCAGCCCTGGGACTAACCGCTTCCAAAATCTTGAAAGGAGTCAAGGCTGACTTGAAGGCACACGTGCACGCGCGCGCGCACACACACACACACACACACCCCTACCTTTTAAAAGTGTAGAAATACTTGCACTGTGTGATCACATACACCCAGACCACACACATTTGATCTTAACCAAACAAACCCCAAGAAGTGATATATTTAGTTAATGTTATCATCTGCCCTTATCCATGTACATGTGGCCCATTTTTAGATTACTGAATTTTATCACTTATTGGCCACTGAGACCACAGTAAAGGTTTTCTTTTGCCTTCTTCAAATTACCGGGGAAAGTTACACGTCTATCACACCAATTTTTTTTTAATGAAACGTTCATCCAAAGTACCGTGTATATATAACACTCTCAAAATATTTTTTTCAATTATATTATAAAAAAAAGATTCTCAAACAATGGTCTAAATAAATTTTCTGTTCCTGCACCAGCCCTATGGAATGATCTCCACCCAAAGATCCAGGTAGCTCTAACCACATTAGTCTTTAGGAAAATCTTGAAAACCTGGCTCTTCCCTCAGGCATTGGGATCAGATTATTAGTTAAGCATGCAAGGAATTAAGATTGTGAGATCATTTTTAGTGGTCTTAGTTACATTTCTTTTGTGTGTGTGTGTGTGTGTGTGTGTGTGTGTGTGTGTGTGTTTAAAGTGCAACGTTGTGTTTTTATATATCTGTTGTAAGCTGCCTAAAGTCACTGTATGAGATGGGCAGCTGTATCAATTTTATAAATGAATAAAAGCCATCAAACAACATGAAACAGTAGCATGATACAGGTGTAAAAAAAATCATGGTACTGAGATCCATAATCCAAACATTAACACACATTGGCTGCATTCACATAATACGCTTAACCTGATTCCAAACTTAACCCATGTTCTTAATTTATGTAGTGTATCTCACCATAAACTAAATAGGATGTGTTAGCACAAAAAAGCTAAAAAAAAAACCTCTACCTCTAACAACAGTTTAAACTAATAAAGCGCAGTATTTTGTGTGAATGTGCTGTTCCACTTGATTCAATTAAACCTATCACATAACTGCAAACTTTCTCTTCTTTCTTTCCCCCTTCTATACTTATGAAAGAGGAACGGAAACAATATCATCTCAAATGGTCTTTTTACTGAATTGAGATTTTTCTTTTTTGTTCACTGTTCAGAGTTCCTTCTGGCTATATATGGGCAGCCACACAACTCTGTTTAATAAATAAAAATAATTAAAACTAGCGAGCTTAGCAAACTGCAGTCATCCAAATGCAATAACATGCCTTGCTCCTTGAACAAAGTACAATATGCTACACATAGACTCCATGCCAACTGTGATTTCATTGCAGTTTAGAAGTAGGAATGTCTAATCGGAATCTGATGGACATTCTGGCTCTTCTTGAATTTATAATTTTGGGATTCGGGTTTGATGATTCCTTGACTAAAAGTAAATAGGAAATTATCTAGTAAACCCCAAAGCATTTCCTTCCAGGTTGATCTTCATTCATATAAATGCATTCCCCACTTGTGTAGTCACTTCTGGAATGTTAAAAAAAGTTGGGAGGCTGCAGACCACTGCTTTGCCAGAAGTATGCCCAAGTCCTCAAAACAACACACACACACACACACACACACACACACACACACACACACACAAAAGAGTAGAAGGAGATATAAGAAACATCTAGGTTGTGTGTTTGAGGTAAGTCCGTGTATGAGTATGGATTGACAGGGAGTAACTTCATCAGTTTGTCTTCTAGTAAAGGAGTGTTTTCTGATGGAGTCATGTTCCCACTGGGTCATTTTGTTTTGAGTACCTCCAATATGGTCTCTACATGCCAGGGCTGTTCTCATCTTTCTTTGATCAGATATCCTGGATTGCATACAATTAACTGTCAGAATGCCAGCTACCAAATAGAATCCATGACTAAGCTTCCCTGCAAACCAGCTAGCCATCTGTCTTCCTCTGAATGAATCGCCGATGAATTCTCAAATTCCAAAATCACCGACTGCCAAATATTTAATGTCGATCGAAATACCAATTCAAATATTTGGCCAGTTGTTCCCACAAACATTTGACTGGGTAGGCCACTTCCAAAGACTCTTCTGGGATCAAAAACTGTGACGAGGGAATTTGGGCAAAGAATGGGGTCCAACTCTTTTCTGAAGCAATCATGGAGGCTCAATGACCCAACTTCAAATGTCCACCATCACAACCATCCACGTGGAACAATAAGTAAATCGTAGAGAGTGAGGCAGATGCCAAGCAAGATTGGTTTCGGTAGCACAAGCTCATGCAAGCCAGAATGTACGATAAAAACAACAACAACAAGCGAATTACCGGTAAAATGCCTTACAAAGAGTCAGATATATTCGCGTGGACAATGCACACAGCCCCTTCTCCAAGGAGACAGGCGGTTAAGAAGTATGAAATATAAATAAATAAATACATTCGCCTTTTGTCTCTTTCTCCCTGGAAATGCTGAGAATCAAACTACAAGCAATATCACAAAGGAAATAAGTACGTTGTTTTTTTTTTAAATGGAAACCTTAACTTTGCCCTGAAGATACCCGCTAGTCTGCAACTACTGGTAGCCACCATCTTTTAGCATTTCCCCCCCCCCCCCCGCACTTGTCCATATGTGATACAGGAAAGAAAATACAGATGGGGTTACGATGGCAAGTAGTAATCTATGAGGATTGTGTACTACCCCAGAGTTGCCTTTTGTGAATTAAGACAGTTATACATTTTTGATAAATATATATTTACAAAAGATAGTAAACATTCCTAATCATATCACACTATAATGGTTCCAAGAGATACACAAGAAACAATTTCCTATTTTAGATGGAATGAGAAAGAGCCAATCAGCCTAAAGGCGGATCATGGGATAAGGTGAATTAAGAATGATTTGCCGAGGGCTTCTACACTAGTACCTATTTTTACCCAAACTGGGCTTGGAGTACCTCTCCTCCAACTTGGCTGAGAAGGTGAATGTCAGTTGGGCGTGATCCTACACACCCCCTCAGTTCTTTTAACTCTAAAATGGGAATAGTAATAAAATGGCCTGGATAGTGAAACATGTTAAAAACATAATACAATAAAGCAGTGGTTCTCAACCTGTTCTTCGCCATGGACCCCGCTCCCTTTAAATAACTTTTGTGGCCACGGACCACCAAGACTTCAGATTTAAATCGTCACATTTCTTCAAGCCTTTGCAGACCCCCTGTGATGACTCCACCACCTCCACCCCCCAGCCCGGGGTCCGCGGACCACAGGTTGAGAGCCCCTGTAATAAAGGATTTTTAAAAAGACCGTATTGAACTTACCACTGAGGTTCAGCTACCAAAATCTCATATAGTCCTCAACAAGGCGGGAGTTAAAAGTCATCCCAAGCATCAAATCCATTTGCAGTCAGGAAGGTTGCAGCTTTCTTTCGTTTGCTGCTGGACGGCTCCTGAATCAGCTGCAGGCAAATGAAAAGGAAGAAAAAGGGGAAAAAAACCACACCCATGAAGCTTCCATTTCATTCTGCTATCTGAGTCAGGAAGGCAACAATTTATCCAAAGAAATTCTCCCAAAATATATGAGTCGTCTCCTTAGTATCGATGGCAGTTCAGCAATGCCGTGAAAAGACCCACAAGCTCTTGAGAACTAGCATTTGCTGTGGATGCCACTCCCGGGGTCGGTAAAAAAAAAAAAAGGTTATGAAAGAGCCATTTCATTTCATTTTTAGTGAAAATATATTCTCGTTGTTATTCCCCTTTTCCAAGCACAGGTACACTCCATCTTCGTCCCCAGAAGCTATATATATATGTATGTGTATATATATATATATATATATATATATATATATATATATATATATATATATATATATATATATATATAATAACAACTCCGGTATGAACTGTTTGTACTGTACAAATTGCAGAACTTAGCACATACAGTACTCCTAGCTGTAACATAATGAGGCTGCTTCAACTGTGTCCCTATCCTTGCCAATCTGTGATGCAAGAAGCTGCCTTGAATCTAGTTTCATAACAGGTTCTCAATTCCACACCTACTCACACAGGAAAATCCTTCAAGTCCCCAGTCAATCCAAGAACTGCATTCCCTTTTAACGATTATTGCAATAACCCTAGTCTCTCGTGGTCCGATACATACCCGGTCTACATCCGTACATTTGAATAAGGTAATCATATGACTCAAAGTTGTAGAGGGCTAGATCCTTCTGAGTTCAATGGAAGCAACAAAGAAGTCTCGTGGGCGGAACAGACGCGAGAGAAATCTCAGAGAAAGAGAGTGGTTACCTGTTTGGTCTACCTGAAAGCTTTCAGAACTGTAAAACAGAACTATGTGAACCCACAACTGGTCAAGTGGAAAAATTCTTTATTTCCTTAAAAACTACATATTGTACTCCCGAACGGGTGTGGATGATGGAACTTGTATCTAACAGATCCGGAAGGCAGTAGATTCCAAAAGTCTAAAGTATCACTGAATATCTATCTATACAGATTTTTTTTTTGGTTCTTTTTCATTTGCCGTGTGATCTAAATTCTGAATTTATTTTATTTATTTTTTTCCTTTCATACACTGTAATCCCCGCCGAACAGTTAGAACGTGAAGGCTGAGGGAAAAGCAACATCTTGATGACGGACCCAAAGTCAAGCTTGAGTTTTAGAGCTGAATCCCCCAGAGGCAACTTGGCCCACGGTAGACTTCAAAAAAAAAAGCAAGGTGGCGGAGTGTTGAGTGCAAAAAAGAGCAACGAAGATGATCGGGGGGGGGGGGGGGGCTGGAGGCTAAAACATACGCAGAATTATTGCAGGAATTGGGCATGTCTAGTTTAATGAAGAGAAGGACTAGGAATGACATGATAACTGTGTTCCAACATCTAAGGGGCTGCCCCAAAGAAGAGGCAGTCAACCAATTTTCCAAAGCACCCTGCAGGCAGAACAAGAAGTCTTGAATGGAAACTAAGCAAGGAGAAAACCAACCTAGAACTAAGGACAAATTTTCTGACAGCAAGAACAATTAATCAGTGGAATGGCTTGCTTCCAGAAGTTGTAAGTGCTCCAGCACCGGAGGTTTTGAAGAAGAGATTGGACAACATTTGTCTAAAATGGTATAGCATTTTCTGCCTGAACTGGGGGTTGGACTAGAAGACCTCCAAGGTCCCTTCTAACTGTTTTTCTGTTATTCAGGAAGGAGATATATATATATCACCACGCTGAGACTCAGTGCCTGATCAAGACCAAGCCAAGTTACTCACGGACAACATTAAGTGGAACAAATAATGCTTTCAGTCATTCAGCTGACACTAGCCAGACAGCAAGTGTTTGTAGCCCATATTTGTATTCCAACCAGCGGGGGGGGGGGGGGGGAAAGCTCCTGTCTCTAATCCTTTTAACTAGAGATCAAACCTGAGACATAGTGAAGGTAAAGTATGTTCTGCCAACGGACCGCAGCCCCAGTCCTTTGCATCGACAGGCAAACGTAAATTTAAAGAAGCCCCCCCACCCCCAAAAAAGGAAAGTATATGATCAACCAGCCACGTGGATCAAAACACTCACGTACAGCAATGGTTCCAGGTTTCAATCTTGGTTTCCCTGAGCAATCCATTGATTCCGCAAGCCAACATTACCACCAGCACCCTAAAATGGGGAACGAGCGCTCCTGGTTATCTTCTTCTTCTTTAGAAAACACGGTCCATTTCTGTGTGCCTCCAAGGAGCCTACGTACTAGTCCATCTACAGGCTGAAATATTCTATCCTGACTTCCAAAGTTATTTGATGGAAAGAGAGAGAGAGGACGAGAGAGAGAGAGAGAGAGAGAGAGAGGGAGAAAGAGAGAGAGAGAGAGAGAGAGATAAAAAAAAGGCAAGGAAAGAATTCAAAAGGTCACAGAAAGACGAGGGCAAGAGAAATAAGGTGTGACACACAGCACTTTCATTTTTCTTTGGGGAAAGTTTCCTTCTTAGGTGACTAAAAAAAAATAAAAAAATCTAGAAAACTTGCCTGCCAGATGAAACCCATCGCCTGTAACTGTACTATTCATAGCAAGCAAGAAACTTAGCTCTCTGAATCTTGAAATCATTCACTAAGAATAGAGGGAAATGTCAATTCCCAGCAAGAGACCTCGCCTCCTATTAGCATACAAAGGTGGCCACGTGCCCCTCCGATCAGCAAAAGCACATCCCCTGACTCATCCAAGCCATGCAGAGAATTGTGGAGAACTATTTCCTCTCTGTCCAAACCCGGTCTTGCATTATAAATGGGACAGTGGGGGCTTTCCTCTGCTTGCTTTGATGGTTAACTCCCAAGCCAAGCTCAACTTTGCCCAGCACTGCAAGGAGGTTGGCCAAATCCAAGTTTTGAGTCAGCCCTCGATTATACCAGCGAAGGAAATTAGTCAGCAGCACGCAGCACATGTTTTGCAATGAGTCGCTTTCTTCGGGCTCTCGTGCAATGTTGCTTCTGACAAATGCAAAATCCTGGCAATGCCCGAAGCCTAGGAAAATTCCATAGACACCCCCCCCCCCCCAAAAAAAAAAAAAAAAAAAGAAAAGAAAAAGCAAGACAGCGGGGGAAGCGAAGAGGGAGGGGGGAGGAAGAAAAACAAAAGTGGCTGATTTGTAAAAGTATCATGCCAGAAGCCATTTTCGACTCCATCTCATTCTGCAGCCTGTTTTATTGGTTTAATCGTTCCATTTAAATAGCTTTCCATCATCTCGTTCGTATGGGATTCTGGGTAGTTCGCGACCATTTAAAAATAGCCAAGAAAGCAAAATACAAATAAAAGCAACAAATGCACAACTGTGGTAAAACCCACAAAAACATAACCAACAGCAGGTAAATATGATCAATAAATCCAGTTCGCTATCCTCTGACTTGAACACTACGCAGGGTTAGGGAGGGTGGAAAACGGAAAGACAAAAATATTCTCTCTTACACGCACGTTATAAAAAAAAAAAAAGGAAACGAGATCCTTTCTTGTGCGTGCTGAGAAAAATAATTGGACAGAGTGTAATCAGCTACTGGTAGCGCAGTGGTAAAATTAACTCCTTTCAGAATTTGTTAAGCTACCGAATGGAAGTTCTCTCGAATTTTAGAGGAAGGAATAGAAGGGGAATTCATCAAGTTTGCAGATGACACTAAGCTGGCAGGAGGAGCCAACATCCCAGAAGACAAGCTCGGGATCCAAAAAGATCTTGACAGACTTGAACCACGGGGCCCTAATCCAACAAAATGAATTTGAATATGGAGAAAAGCAAGGTTGTACACCTAGGCGGGAAAAAACCAAAGGCACAAGTACAGCCGAAACCTGGCTCAAAAACAACCACTGTGAGAGGGACCTCGGAGTCCTAGTGGATGATCACTTAAACCCGAGCTAGCAGTGTACAGCAGTGTACAGCAGCAGCCAAAAAAGCCAACACAATCCTGGGTTGTATAAACCCAGGCATACAATCAAAATCACGTAAAGTATTAGTCAGGCTATATAAAGTCTTGAGGGACGCGGTGGCTCAGTGGGTTAAGACGCTGAGCTTGTCGATCAGAAGGTCGGCAGTTTGGCGGGTTGAATCCCGAGTGCCGCGTAGCAGACTGAGCGCCTGTTACTCGTCCCAGCTTCTGCCCACCTAGCAGTTCGAAAGCACGTAAAAACGCAAGTAGAAAAATAGGGACCGCTACGGTGGGAAGGTAACAGCGTTCCGTGCGCCTTTGGCGTCCAGTCATGCCGGCCACATGACCACGGAGTCGTCCTCGGACAAACGCTGGCTCTTCGGCTTTGAAACGGAGATGAGCACCGGCCCCTAGAGTCGGAAACGACTAGCACGCATGTGCGGGGGAACCTTTACCTTATAAAGTCTTAGTAAGGCCACACCTGGAATCCTGCATCCAGTTTTGGTCATCACATTACAAAGATAAAATATGCTGAGACTTTGGGAAAAAGTGCAAAGAAGAGCAAAAACTAAGCAACTAAGGCCTGCAGACAAAAACACACAAAGAAAGGTTGCCGGAATTGGGTATGGCCAGTCTAGAGAAAAGAAGGACTAGATCACAGGTCTGCAACCCGCAGCTCCAGAGCCGCATGTGGCTCTTTCAGCCGTCTCCTGTGGCTCCCAGTCCTCTGCCATGTGCAGTCCAAAAAAAAAGGGACTAAAAAAGTTCAACCAATCAATTCAAATATGCAGGGTAGGTGCATATCTTGCCTTGTCTCCACTCTTCAGTCAAACCCTGTTCTGCACATGCGTGCATGTACGTGCATGCGCACACATTTTTTGCGGCTCCCAGTTTTTCCTTTTGTGAGGGAACCGGTTCCGAGTGGCTCTTTCACTGTTTCAGGTTGCTGACCCCTGGACTAGGGGATGACATGATAACAGCGTTCCAGGATTTGAGGGGCTACCACAAAGAAGAGGAGATCAACTTATTTTCCAAAGCCCCAGAGGGCAAGACAAGAAACAACGGATGGAAACTAATCAAGGCGAGATGCAACCTGGAATTAAGGAGAAACTTCCTTGACCGTGAGGACAATTAACCAGTGGTACAGCTTGCCACCAGAAGTTGTGGGTGCTCCAACACTGGAGGTTTGTAAGAAGAGGCTAGACAGCCATTTGTCTGAAATAGTACAATCTCCTACTTGAGCAGGGGGTTAAACTAGAAGACCTCCAAAGTCCCTTCCAGCTCTATTCTGATTGACTGATTGATTGAATCATGACACGTGCCTTGGATCATAAAAACTATCAATTGGATAACTGAACGAACCGTAACAGCAGTGACAGACTGAAGATATAGGGCATGCCCCTTTTGGAAATCAAGGTCGGTCTCCTTAGATTGCTTCATAAAGGATAAAAATCGCCTCAAAACATTGGGTTGAGAATGCAAAGAAGTTCTAATATGCACACAGGACTGCAGGGGGGATACACATCCGTGACAAGTCGGCCCAATCTGACTCCGACATCTCCTTGTGTGCGAATAAGGAGTGGCAGATTGAACATAATCAATGCATCTATAAGCCGCACTCACACATTTCAGCTGGTTCTTGAACTGATCCTCTTTCCTAGGTGGCAGCAGACAAATAAGTATAGAAAACCCTGTACCGCCATCGAATGATTGGATGAGATCCAGCCCTTTCCTCTTAGGTGAGTCTTCCTGCTATGGCAGTGCTGGCGAACCTTTTTAGAGACCGAGTGCCCAAACTGCAACCCAAAACCCACTTATGTATCATCGGGTGCCGGGTGGGCATGGCCCATTGGGTGGGCGTGGCCCATTGGGTGGGCGTGGCTGCGGTGGTAACGGCACTGGGTGGGACTAAAAAGTTCAGTCAATTCCAACTTTGCGAGATCTTTTTTTTCCCGTGAGAAGTTGAAATTGATTGATTGGTTGAACTTTTTTTTTTTTTGCACACAGCGGCGGGGGCCTAAAGCGAAAAGGTTTTATAAAATCCAGCTGAAGGCCTAGGACCGTTTTTTGTGTTGTTTTTCTGCTAAAATCAACAATAGTAACCAAGAATGGGAGAAACTGAAATAGGAAAACAATTCCTTGGCATTCAAAGATTAAAGATTTAAAGATTCTCATAGGCTCATCTGTCTGTGAGAGGTATCTGCGATTCAACACAGAGCTGTTATCAAAGACTACTACTAGTGCAGGGGTGTCAAACTGCCGGTCCACAGGCCGGATGCATCATAGCGAAACCGCGCCCACCCCATTGCCGGCAATGGCCAAAAAAAGTCGCGATATATCGCGACACGTCCCATGACGTTGTGAGTTTGACACCCCTGTACTAGTGTAACACTTGTATCTTGATTCTCGTAAGAAAGTTCCTGAAAACCATAGCCACAATTTGTTCATCTTTAATGGGGTCAAACCAAGATCATGGCATCCGGCCCTCTCAATTCCTGGCAAATAGATGGGGAAGAAACGGAGGTAGTGACAGATTTTATTTTCCTGGGCTCCAAGATCACCGCAGATGGGGACTGTAGCCAAGAAATTAAAAGACGCTTGCTCCTGGGGAGGAAAGCCATGGCAAATCTCGACAGCACACTAAAAAGCAGAGACATCACCCTGTCAACAAAAGTGCGTATAGTCAAGGCTATGGTCTTCCCAGTTGCAATGTATGGCAGTGAAAGCTGGACCATAAGAAAGGCTGAGCGCCAAAGAATTGAGGCCTTTGAACTCTGGTGCTGGAGAAGACTCCTGCAAGTCCCTTGGACTGCAAGGTGATCAAACCGGTCAGTCCTAGAGGAGATCAACCCTGACTGCTCTTTAGAAGGCCAGATCCTGAAGCTAAACCTCAAATACTTTGGCCACCTAGTGAGAAGGAAGGACTCGCTGGAGAAGAACCTTATGCTGGGAAAGATTGAGGGCAAGAGAAGAAGGGGACGACAGAATGAGGTGGCTGGATGGAGTCACTGAAGCAGGAGGCGTGAGCTTAAATGGACTCCAGAAGATGGTGGAGGACAGGAAGGCCTGGAGGAACGTTGTCTATGGGGTCATGATGGGTCAGACACGACTTCGCAGCTAACAACAACAACAATGGGTTCAAACGCTCTTTTCAGAATAGCAAGCTGATCTCCATGTGTCTGCACATTCATACATGCATACGCATCTCTCTATATCACATAACAGACTTAACCAAATCAATTAAAAGGGACAGAAGCCAAATTCGTGTATTACCCAAAGGTTAGTTTAACCTTTACTTTGCAAGCAAAGGTTCTGGCATCTATCCATCCATCATTATCCTGGCGCTCCAAAACCATTAAAAGCAGCTTCTTTCTTGGGTGAACAGCAACAAAGAGAAAACCAGGAAATTGTGACAGGCATTTCACCATCCAGCCTGGCCCAACTAAATGCAGAATTTAAACCACGTATGTAAGTTCTCCACAAGTCCACGAAAAAACTGTGGCAGCAGGAACCAAATCAAAAATCTCAGAAACCCCAGTGTTTCTCATAAATTCACATTCAGTTTGAGTTTCTTTGACACACGGGAGGGGAAAAGAGAGAAAACTATACCTAAGCAATGTTTTAAAAGTTCACTTTGGAAAAATGCCACAGACTGGGAAGGGAATGCCTAAATCTGGAAAATGTCTAATCAGTTTTGTAGGTCGCAAACCATGAGGTAATAATAATAATAATAATAATAATAATAATAATAATAATAATAATAATAATGAGGAGGAGGAGGAGGAGGAGGAGGAGGAGGAGGAGGAGGAGGAGGAGGAGGAGGAGGAGGAAGGGACCTTGGAGGTCATCTAGTCCAACCCCCTGCTCAGGCAGGAAACCTTATACCATCTCAGACCAATGGCTGTCCAGTCTCTTCTTAAAAACTTCCAGTGTTGGAGCATTCACAGCTTCTGGAGGCAGGTGGTTCCACTGGTTAATTGTTCTAACTGTCAGGAAGTTTCTCCTTAGTTCTAGGTTGCTTCTCTCCTTGACTAGTTTCCATCCGTTGCTTCTTGTCCTGCTTTCAGGTGCTTTGGAGAATAGCTTGACTGCCTCTTCTTTGGGGCAGCCCCTGAGATATTGGAACACTGCTATCATGTCCCCCCTCACCCTTCTCTTCACTACTCAACCCTTTAAAAAAAAACACATAGATGAACATAGATGAAAGTTAGAGGAGATTGTTGTACTTGACTCGGAAGTGGGCGGGAGAGAAGGGCAAAAGAAACACCAAAAAAGGCCGCCGATCTCCAGCCCAAAACCCATAAAACTGGAATGTACAGAAGGGTCACACATTCATACTGTATCTGTATTAGTCAGCTGAAGTCCATGCCAACCTCATTGACTAAGAGCATGAGTAGCAGTACAAATAGCTGTTTCACTCACACCTGCTGCAAAGATAAAATCCTCATTTTCGCCTAACTGGCCCTGAACTAATACAAGAGGATGTTAGTGTTATAGATGAGCAACCAGAGGTTTTTTGTTTTTTTTTCAGCATTACAAATCGTTTTAGCACGCCACAAATACTATGTTCCAGGATTCCCCCCGAAGCATGTTAAAGCAGAAACATCCCTTCTCCGTTTTTTTTTTTCTTCCAAGCAGCAGTAGTATGTCTAGCACGCACCGAAAATGTTCTCTCCTGAGCTAAACAGATACTGTTCTAAAGGAGCAAACAGACTGAGGCAGGGATTTCTGATTTCCAGAAATTATTTGAAAGGTTTTGGCTACTATGGTTTATCAGTTAGGATTCAGAGAAGAACAAAAAAAAAAAAAGATTATTAGGGGCCAGGAGGCTGTAAATGAAGAACGGCTGCAGGAATCGGGTATCTCTTGTCTAGTGAAAAGAAGGACTAGGGGTGACATGATAGCAGTCTTCCAATATTTGAGGGTCTCCTACGAAGACGAGCGGTTGAACTCTTCTCCCAAACCATCTAAGGCAGAACAAGAAGCAACGGATGGATACTAATCCGAGGAGACAACCAACCCAGAATGAAGGAAAAATTTCCTGACAGTGAGAACAATTAATCAGTGGAACAGTTTCACTCCAGAAGTTGTGGGTGCTCAAATACTGGAGGTTTTTAAAGAAGAGACTGGACAACCATTTCTCTGAAATGATAGAGAGTTTCCTGCTTGAGCAGGGGGTTGGACTAGAAGATGGAATCAAGATCACGTGAAGTACTAATACCACTTTGCAATGCTTTGGTAAGGCCACACCTGGAATACTGTATCCAGTTTTGGTCACCACGATGTAAAAAAGATGTCGAGACTCTAGAAAGGGTGCAGAGAAGAGCAACAAAGATGATTGGGGGACTGGAGGCTAAAACATATAGGGAACGGTTGCTGGAATTGGGTATGTGTAGTTTAATGAAGAGAAGAGTGAGGGGTGACATGATAGCAGTCTTCCAATATCTCAGGGGCTGCCCCAAAGAAGAGGCAGTCAAGCTATTCTCCAAAGCGCCCAAAGGCAGGACAAGAAGCAACGGATGGAAACTAGTCAAGGAGAGAAGCAACCTAGAACTAAGGAGAAACTTCCTGACAGTTAGAACAATTAACCAGTGGAACAACCTGCCTCCAGAAGCGGTGAATGCTCCAACACTGGAAGCTTTTAAGAAGAGACTGGACAGCCATTTGTCTGAAATGGTATAAGGTTTCCTGCCTGAGCAGGGGGTTGGACTAGATGACCTCCAAGGTCCCTTCCAACTTTTTTTTTTTATTATTATTATTATTATTATTATTATTATTATTATTATTATTATT
>JAKJMR010021774.1:0-35493 GCA_024449315.1 Daboia siamensis
GAATATATGGAATGGAATGGAATAGAATAGAATAGAATAGAATAGAAGGAATGGAATGGAATGGAATAGAATAGAATAGGAATGAAATGGAATGGAACGGAATAGAATAGAATAGAATTGGAATGGAATAGGAATAGGAATAGAATAGAATAGAATAGAATAGAATAGAATAGAATAGAATAGAACAGAACAGAATATATGGAATGGAATGGAATGGAATGGAATGGAATAGAATAGAATAGGAACGAAACGGAACGGAACGGAATAGAATAGAATAGAGTAGAGTAGAATAGAATAGAATTGGAATTGGAATGGAACGGAACGGAATAGGAATAGGAATAGAATAGAATAGAATAGAATAGAATATATGTAATGGAATGGAATAGAATAGAATAGAATAGAATAGAACAGAACAGAACAGAACACCACAGAACAGAATAGAATAGAATAGAATATATGGAATGGAACAGAACAGAACAGAACAGAATAGAATATATGGAATGGAATGGAATGGAATAGAATAGAATAGAATAGAATAGAATAGAATAGAATAGAATATATGGAACGGAACAGGAACAGGAACAGGAACAGGAACAAGAACAAGAACAAGAATAGAATAGAATTGGAATTGGAACGGAATAGGAATAGAATAGAATAGAATAGAATAGAATAGAATAGAATAGGAACGGAACGGAACGGAACAGAACAGAGAATGGAACAGAACAAAATAGAATAGAATATAGAATAGAACAGAACAATCACACTTATTGGCCAAGTGTGATTAGATACACAAGGAATTTGTCTCCGATGTATAAGCTCACAGTGTAGAGAAAATGTATTAGTGGTAACTATTCCAGGAAGGAGCTTCACTTCCTACAGGATTGCATTTCTTATTGTTCCTTAAGGAATGCCCAGGTGATGCCCAGGTATCCAACAGCAACTTGTAGCTGGTCTGTTAAGGAATAAACGAGATGGAAGCTTAAAAGCACTGGAAAGAGATTGTGTTTTTTTTTTTTGCTAAGTGAATGGGGCTGTTTTTACTTAACTGTTTTTCTAAAGAATCCACACTGGCGGCAAACGTGCGTAGTAATATCCAGGATGGTTTAAAAAAAAAAAAAAAGCAGGGCTGCCTTTTCCTGTAAGGGCCCTAACATTCCTTCCAAATTAGTACAATTCCTGTGTTTCTGTGAAAAGAACAGGCCGTTTGGCAAGAGACTTTGAGCAAAGCCTTGACATACATAGGGAATATTTGGCTAGAGGGATATTCAACGGGAAATGCATCTGGGGTGCATCTGAGATCACAACAGTCTGACTCGCTGCGTCTTCTTGAGAAGAGGATGGGTGATAAAAGTTTTGTTCAAGTGACCGTATATCTTGTTACTCTATATGAGGAGGAATAATATTTTGGTTATGCCAAAGGTGCATTTCCAAGAGGCAACTGGACTTCTTTTTGTTCTTCCTTGAAGATGTTTCACTTCTCAGTTCTGAAGAAGCTTCTTGGATGAGAAGCGAAATGTCTTCAAGGAAAAACAAAGAAAATCCAGTTGCCTCTTGAAAAAGCATCTTTGGCACAACCATGACCTGGATGACTGAGAGTTCCTTGGTTAGCAAACTAGTGAAGTATTCTTGTTGAAAACAGAAAGATGTATTTTTTTTTTCAAACAACAAAGCCTACACATCACTTCCAACGAAGTCTATGGAAGTGTCCATCCTTGACCACTGTCCTCCATTATTCCTTCAGCTCTACCTGGGCAAGGCAGGTGGGAACTTGGCCTCTTCCTGTGGCTTGACATGTCAGCTGATGTTCCTAGTCTTCTCCACAATCATTTTGTTCATGGGCCTGTGGCCTTGGTCTTGAAGGATCTGTATTCTTATCTGCCGAAGCCCCGAGGTTGCCTTCAAAAGTTAATTCAGTGGGTGAGGATCTTTGTGGAGAACCCAGTTATGTTTGCCTGGCTTTCCAAATTAACCCATGCATTTGAGCCTATGATCAACTCGATCTTTTTGCTCAACTGACACGGTATAGTTTCAGACCAGAAATGCATCCTTGGGGTGAGCGTGGTGGTTTTGTGAAGTACAGATTGCTTCACATTTTGTCCAGTTGGGGAAGAAAAAAATCTTGATGGTCATTTCCAAGAAAGTCAGCCAATGAACCAGCCATGGTTTTATGGCCTTTTAATTTGTTTAACTAGATTTGTAGTAGTTAATCATTTGCTGCTCAGCATTTTCATGCTTGCGTGGAAATGAAATGTTCTTTGCCTTTAGCTGTGAGGAAAAAAAAGTCCTTAATATTCCACTTACCACTGGTTTCAGTCTTGGAAAATGCTGCAGAATATTATCTCATCTCAGGCTACTGTGTATCACACTAATTTTCACTTTGCGGAAAAGAAATATTTGATGAATTTGTTGAAGTCTTTTTCTGAATATCGATACTATGAAAGGTCCAGAGAAAATTGTGAGCTTATAAAATTCATCTTGGTAGATAGCAGAAGCTTGTATATGGATCTTTTATGCGAAAAAGGAATTATTACATCAGGTTACATAATTCTAATGCAACAGCGTCATTTCTTGCCTTTAGGGTCATGAATATATCTTTGAGCTGTATCCATTTTTTTAATGATATGTATTTAAAAAACTATAATTTCGTAGTTTGTTTAGATGGCTTTTACCCACCCTTGCAGGATGAAAGCTAAAAAATGAAATGCTTTGAATGTAAGAAAGTACTGGGAACAAATGTTGTAGTAATTGAGATGTGTCAAGATGAATAATTAAATCATTTTGATTTGTAAGTCTTCTTAAATTTAATGCCAGAGTGAGGTTTGTCTTGTGTTAAACAGCCTGGGGTTGGGATGCTAATAGAGATCTGGTGTGTGGGTGGGTGATATGTTGTTGTCAATGAGATTTTTTACTTAGGGTCCCTTGATTTGGTTTTTATAAACTGATATATATATTGTGTTATATTTTTTAAAATTTGTTTGCTGCCAGTGTTTCACTGGTAAATGGATGGCAACTAAGGAGCTATTTTCAGTTTGTCCAGAAATGCATGATGGACATGGGCAGTTGGATTTATTTATTTTCAATAATAATAATAGCGATGATGATGATGACATTGGAAAGGACCTTGGAGGTCTTCTATCCAACTCCCTACTCCGGCAGGAAACCCTATACTATTTGAAACAAAATATTGTATTATATAATAAATTCATCTGGCTTTCTCATAGATGTAGCTTTGGGCAGCTGTCAATTAAAAAGAGAATAAAAGCAATAACCAAAATGGTAAATACAGGTAGTCATTGACTTTTGACCACAACATTTCTGCTGTTAAGTGAGATATTTGTTAAGTGAATTTTGCTACATTTTACAACTTCGCCACAGTTGTTAAGTGAATCATTGCAGTTGCCACATTAGTCACACCGTTGTTAAGTGAATCTGGCTTCCCCATTGACTTTGCTGGTGAGAAGATCACAAAAGGTGATCATATGACCCCATCATAAATATGAATCAGTTGCCAACCGTCATAAATATGAGTCAGTTGCCAAGCCTCTGAATTTTGATCACGTGACCACGGGGATGCTGCAACCATCATAAGTGTGAAAAATGGTCATAAGTTCCTTTTATCAGTCACTAAATGAACTGTTGTAAATCGAGGATTACCTGTAACGTAAATAGCATACTCGCCTGTAATGTCAGGGATGATGAAATAACCAAATCTTAGACCATCAGGCTCACCTCAAGTCTGATCTCTGGAGGTGATATTTTCAACATGGCCGGTGCCATCACCAAAAAGGCTGTGTTCCTGAGTCCCACCAGATGGCGCTCTCTCACAGACAGGATTCAGAGCATGCTTCTCCTGCTGGATGTAAGAGGATGGGTGGACCCCACTGTGGAGAGATGGCCCCAGAAGTAGTCCCTCCCCAAACTCTGAAGGGCTTTAAAGTTGACCACCAGCACTTTGAACTACATCAGGAAAATACCACGGCGGTAGAGCAGTGCGTGGAGCAGGGCAGCCCATGTTTTGAATGACCAACACCTGTCATTGAACGTCCCGTCACATTCTGCGCCAGAGGAGGCCCCGCCTAGAGTGGGTTGCAGCGATGCAATTGGATGGCGCTCTCTTTGAGGAATGGCCTTTGAGCAGGATGGCCCAGATTTTTGGCTGGGCTCATTTGGCACTGGCCCTTGGGGTTGAAGGGGTGTCCCTGACACTGCCCTAACCAGTGGTGCTCCCTCAAAAGTAACGAGAGTAGTAAGTGCCTCAAATCCAAGATTGAGGTCAAGGATAATCCTCTGCCCTTTTCCAATACCTGTTGGAATTTGGCAGTAGTGGGAAGCACCTAGGGACGCGGTGGCTCAGTGGGTTAAGATGCTGAGCTTGTCGATCAGAAGGTCGGCAGTTTGGCGGGTCAAATCCCGAGTGCTGCGTAACAGAATGAGCGCCTGTTACTCGTCCCAGCTTCTGCCCACCTAGCAGTTCGAAAGCACGTAAAAATGCAAGTAGAAAAATAGGGACCACTACGGTGGGAAGGTAACAGCGTTCCGTGCGCCTTTGGCGTCTAGTCATGCTGGCCACATGACCACAGAGACGTCCTCGGACAAGCGCTGGCTCTTCGGCTTTGAAACGGAGATGAGCGCCGGCCCCTAGAGTCAGAAACGACTAGCACGCATGTGCAGGGGAACCTTTACCTTTACCTTTAGGAAGCACCTGTCCATCTCAATGTGTATGGGGTGCTTTCAGACATTGGGGGCAATAAATATTGACGCTCTCGTTATCTTGTCAACTGCCTCGTTTTTGGAAAATCAAGGGT
This sequence comes from Daboia siamensis, assembly GCA_024449315.1. Classification (NCBI taxonomy): domain Eukaryota; kingdom Metazoa; phylum Chordata; class Lepidosauria; order Squamata; family Viperidae; genus Daboia; species Daboia siamensis. The sequence continues at coordinate 4,806 of JAKJMR010021774.1, forward strand.
GGCGTTTCTAATTTGCATTATCGCATGAGGGATACCAGTTAACTTCAGGTTAATTGATTGGGTTCCAGTTTAGATTGCGGTCACAGACCAGCATAAGAAGGGTAAAATTCAAACAGTAATTTAAAAATAAAATAAAATACAGGATTCCTGTATCCTGTAAACCTACCAGTCATATAGACAAGCGTAATGCATCTGAAGCATTTCTTTTTTTTAAGAGGAATAAAATTGTAGCTTTATTTTCATTCTTGACCGGGTTTTTTTTTTTTTTTTTCATCTGGCAGCATTCTATATTAAGAATACTGAGCCTTGTTTTCCTACATATTTAAAATCCCCCTGCTAAGCAAATTCTCCAGGAAAGAGTTATGGATCCATCCCAATTCTGGTTTGTGGCTTCTGAAAGCTTCTCTTCTCTTGCCATGAGGGTGAGCATGTAAGGAAGGAGAGTTTTGTCTACATTGTTTGTCTTAGCAATTATAGGCGCAAAGAAAGTTTTTCCAAAATGAAATGTTTCTTCAGGCTTTCAGTCCATCTCGGAGAGTGGGAGGGTGGTGGGGTGCGAAAGAGGAAGAGACAGGCAGTAAAGGAGAGCGTTGATACATGGATGAAGATTGAACTTTTGCCCTCTTTTTTGGAGAAGACTTCATGTGTTCTCCTTCTTTTAGGATATAGACCACAAGGTGGCAGGAAACAGTGCTGTTAAATTTCAGCGGTGGCAGCTGGGAGATGCTGGTGAGCATGGAAAGGAGGCCTTCGGGAGCCATGAATGAATCCAGGAAGCCAGTTGCCTGTTTATGAATTAATTTATATTTGGCAGATGCAGAAAGCCCTACGTCCGTGATGGCGAACCTATGGCACAGGTGCCACAGGTGGCACGCAGAGCCCTCTCTGCGGGCACGCATGCCGTCGCCCCAGTCCTAGGCTTTCAGCTGGGTTTTATAAAATCTTTTCACTTTAGGCCTCTGCCGCCGTGTACAAAAAAAAAAAAAAGGTTCAATCAATTTCAACTTCTCACGGGAAAAAAAAGTTCTCGCAAAGTTGGAATTGATTGATTGAACTTTTTAGTCCCAGCCAGTCTGCCGTTACCACTGCAGCCACGCCCACCCAATGGGCCACACCCACACCCATCCGGCACCCGATGATACATAAGTGGGTTTGGGGTTGCAGTTTGGGCACTCGGTCTCTAAAAGGTTCCCCATCACGGCCCTACGTTATTTCTGATAGTCCTCCGTAACTTCTGAACTAAAAAGCATCGAAATATAAACGTTTATTTTAGAGGTTGTGAGGAAGGGCTAGGCAAGTTGGCTTTTTTTTTTATCATACCAGTTTGAATAATACATACTTGAGCCTCATTTGGAAATTTTTTAAAAAATCCGCTCGGTGTCTACATCCCTTGTAAAGATATGGGAGGGTTACAAGCCATGCCAACTGTCTCGTAGTTCCGTTTGGGGTTGTCAACCCAGGAAATTTCTGCTGTCTTTGTGTGTGTGTTTGCAAAGAGGTTGAGATGATGCTTTGCATCTTTTAATTTGAGGAATTAAAGGCTCCACCCACCCAAAAAGGCATAGCTTTTTAAAATTTTAATCTTGAAATCTGCATTCTTTTCTTTCCAGACCATATTTTTTCAGGTTTCTAGAATTAAGATTCCCCTGATCAGAGGCACATGTCTGCTACAGAAGAAAAAATAATGTGCTGCCTCCTTTGCAAGAATTCACAACTTGCTTTTAAAAACGTCTCTGTCCAGACAGCTGCAAAAATAAATGATAACAATTTCTCTTGCTTTGATGTTGCATCAGCAGTGACTTCATTTCGCTGCTACCAAACACAGATTTTGGTACCATAAATGCTCCTTAAAAGAATGACTCTTTGGTTGAGATAGGATACGTTGATGTGTTCTGCATAATAACTTAGGTTTCAAATATATTTGGCCTCTGTCTCTGAAACTTTAGCTTTTGTCCAGCCTAGGACATTCACATGATATCAAGGTCAAGTTTTAGACAATAAAGAGATTCCACTTCACTAATCTGCAAAATTATGGGAGTCTCAGATGAAAGGACAGAATTAAAACATAAAACCACAAATGGAAGCCTGCTGAACAAAGAAGAATATAGCCCTCTTAAGCATTAACCTGCCCATCTGGGCGGCAGCTCCTAGTTGACTTTGGCTGATCTTGAGAAGCTAAGCGGAGCTGGGCCTGGTTAGCATTTGGAAGGGAGAATATCGGGGAATCCCAGGGGCTGCAAGCTACTCTGGAAAGTTAAAAACAAGTTGTGAAAGAAGGCAGTAGCAAATATTTCTATACTTTTGCCAGGAAAATAGGATGGATCCACCCAAGAGGTCCTACCTAGGAGTTGGGTTTCCAATATTGAAAGGTGATTTCAGTATTGAATGATTTTATTGTCTGTGGATGTTTGAATGCTAGAGAGGGATACAGTTGAGTCTCTACAGGTGCAAAGCTACTGACCTGTTTAGCTAGCCTCAGCACTGTTGAAATATTTGGGGATTGATTTGATTAGCCCTCGACTTAAGACCACAACTGAGCCCAAAGTTTCCATTGCAAAACGAAACATTTGTTGAGTTTTGCCCCGTTGTATGATCTTGGTCTTCTGCCAACCTAGCAGTTCAAAAGCACGTAAAAAATGCAAGTAGAAAAATAGGGACCACTATGGTGGGAAGGTAACAGCGTTCTGTGCGCCTTTGGCGTCCAGTCATGCCGGCCACATGACCACGGAGACGTCCTCGGACAAGCGCTGGCTCTTCGGCTTTGAAACGGAGATGAGCACCGGCCCCTAGAGTCGGAAACAACTAGCACGCATGTGCGGGGGAACATTTACCTTTACCTTTTTATGACCTTGCTTGCCACAGTGGTTAAGTAAATCGTTGCAATTATTAAGTTACTAATATGGTGGCTGAGTGAATCTAGCTTCCCCATTGAATTTGCTTGTTGGAATGTCACCAAAGAGGATCACATGACCCTGGGACACTGCAACCATCATAAATATGAGCCAGCAAGCATTTGAATTTTGATCACGTGATCATGGGAGTCACGTGATCATGGGGCCAATGGTCCTAAGAGTGAAAACCAGTCATAAGTCATTTTTTCAGTGCTGTTCTAACTTTAAATGCTCACTAAACAACCAATTAAATCCAGGACTACCTGTATGAAGAAAGATGTGTATTGAAAAGGAATGACACTCTTAGAATTTCTGCCTTGATGCAAAAGTTTCCAAAGCTTTATAGGCCCCTTTCTTTCCTAGAAACATTCCAGAAGCTACTGCCGTAAACTTTAATTACAATAACACTTTATTTAGAATTTTAAGAATAATTTGTTTAAGTTCAATCTCAAGGATGTTCAGTAGTGCTTTGTTCATGTTTATAGTGGACAGATTCTCGAAATTCATGGATACCATAACCGTTAACACCTGTTTCAACTTTGTGCTGTTAGTTCTGGACGCAACATTTGCAGCCTTGTATTGGCTACAAATGAGAAAAATATGAAATGCAATCCGACATGATAACCCACAAGAGTGAAGCTGAAATGCAAATTGAAATATATATTTGAGTGGAATTAGATAGTTTTGAAGGCACCTGTAATTTATATGCAATGCTTTTTTTTTTTAATAAATGATCTGATAATCTTTATAAATATCGTAGTGGAAAAAGGCTCAGTCTATTAAATTTGAGAAGTTAACCAGAGCGTGTATATTTTCATAACACGATAAAAAAAGCCCTCTGCCCATTAGCTGGGTCAGATTTTGCTAACTTGTGAATTCTTTGGGGAAGGTCTGTTCATTACACAGAAATCCAGCGCTCTTCTCTTCTCATGCAAGGAAAACACTTGAGGCGGCTGAAACTATGTACCAGCCAGCCTGGTGAAGCAAGAAAGATCCCCCGGGTCTGGAGCACCCCAGATTTGCCAAAAACTGTGTTCTAATGAGGGGAACCTTCAAGAGAATTCATTCACGGTATCCTGGCTGAGGGCTACACCCAAAATCTAACTAAAAACACCAGGTTTGGTGGTTTCTTTTGAAAGCAGCTCTAGAAACAAGCAGAACCAACAAGGAGATACTTCCCAGGTTGGTCCTTGGTGAGGATCCATCCTTCAGAGTCAAGACCAGTCAGGGCTTGACTGAAATATATCTAGGTTATCAACTTCCTTCTAAAACTCTTCTTACCCAAATTTAAACACCTTCTCTGTGAGTACCAGATGGCTTGGGGCCCCAGTGGTAGAATATCACACTAGATATTGATTAATTAAGACCCAATCCCCACCCCCGACCCCCACCGCACCGCCCCCACAATCCGGCTCCCTCCTTTCCCATCTTGTAACTTTATTAGACTTATATACTGCCCTTCTCCCGTAGGACTCAGGGCGGTTCACAAGGTTTTTTAACATAACAATACAACAATTACAAAAATTAAGAACAGTTAAAATAATTACATTTAGACCTTGAATAAATATAAAACCCCAATTAAAATCCAATTTAAACCCCAATTAATACTCTCAGTCCAGGCCAGAAAGCTCAAAGAGCCAAGTCTTCAGGTCCCGGCGGAATGACCGAAGGTCGGGGGCAGTCCTAAGCTCTAGGGGCAGCTGGTTCCAAAGGGCAGGCGCACCCACAGAGAAGGCCCTCACCCTGGGTGTTATCCGCCGGCAATCTCTCACCGGCGGTACCCTGAGAAGGCCCTCCCTGTGGGAGCGCACAGGACGAAGGGAACTTGATGCCGGCAGCAGGTGTTCCCTCAGATATCCTGGACCCAAGCCATTTAGGGCTTTATAGGTCATCACCAGCACCTTGAATCTCACCCGGAGGGCAACCGGAAGCCAATGCAGCTCACGGAGCAGAGGTGTTACATGGGAGTATCTGGAAACCCCCATCACAACCCGCACGGCTGCATTCTGATTTTACTTTGATTGTACTTCCATTTCATTGTGTTAGAAATATTTGTCTTTGATTATTTTAATATTTTTATGCTGTAAGCCGCCCAGAGTCGTTTCAAAATGAGATGGGAGGCAGATAAATTTAATAAATAAAATAAAATAAAATTAATAATAATAATAATAATAATAATAATAATAATAATAATAATAATAATAATGATAATTAGTGAAACACTTTTCCTCCATCCTCTATCAGTCCAATTCTGACTGCTTTCATGAGCCAAAATGGCCAGAGTTGAGGGATGTTTTGGTTAAAAATGGCTGCAGGCAGAGAATAATCCTACCATATCATCTTCTGTTTATAGAATCAACAACCTTTATTCTCTTTCTCTTTTTACTTAATTTTCTTTTTAATTTGGGAAACCTAACACCTCTGTAGTATTTTGAAAGTTCTTCACACAAATGATCAGAGTTGAAAAGGACCTTGGAAGTCCTTTAGTCCAAACATCTGCTCAAGCAGGAGATCCAACACTATTTCAGACAAAGGCTGTCCAGTCTCTTCTTAAAAACCTCTAGTGTTGGAGCACCCACAATGTCTGGAGGCAAGCAGTTCCACTGGTTAATTGTTTTCACAATCAGGAAGTTTCTCCTTAGTTCTAGGTTGCTTCTCTCTTTGATTAGTTTTCATCCATTGCTTCTTGTCCTGCTTTCAGGTGCTTTGGAGAATAGCTTGACTCCCTCTTCTTTGTGAAGACTACTATCATATCACCCCTAGTGATTCAAACTTTGATCCCAGCTTCTTAGCTGAGACTTTAATTGGTCATTTGACTCCCTAAATGTGATCAACTGAACTATCCTTGGATAAACAAAGAATAAGTTACAGGTTAATAGGTTCTAAACATTTGGACTGGATGACCTCCAAGGTCCCTTCCAACATCATCATCACCACCACCACCACCACCAACATCATCATTATTATCATTATTTTGGTGTCAGTCCCCTATATCAACATTGTTGTGATTATTAACCTTGTGCTGGTTTTCTTCTAAAGAAATTAGTTTCCCAATTATTTCTTTGTGGAATCCGGGAGTGTATTTTGGAAAGGCAGAATACCATTTCAGGCTAGAAAAACATCCTGTTTCTCCAGCTCTCCCAAGAGTCAGTATCGCCAGTAAAAACCCAGCATTCTTCTGTTTTGTTAACTTCTCCCCCGCGCGCGAGTTGTGATGGGAGCTTCCCGATACTCCCATGTAACACCTCTCCTCCGCGAGCTGCATTGGCTTCCGGTTGCCCTCCGGGTGAGATTCAAGGTGCTGGTGATGACCTATAAAGCCCTAAATGGCATGGGTCCAGATTACCTACAGGAGCACCTGCTGCCGGCATCAACTTCCCATCGTCCTGTGCGCTCCCATAGAGAGGGCCTTCTCAGGGTGCCGTCGGTCAGGGATTGCCGGCTGGCGGCCCCCAGGGGGAGAGCATTCTCTGTGGGCACACCTGCCCTCTGGAATGAACTGCCTGTCGGGCTCCCGATGGCTCCCGACCTTCGCTCTTTCTGCCGTGACCTGAACACTTGGTTGTTTGAACAGGCCGGCCTGGACCAAGGGTTTGGGTTTATTTTTAACTATTTATTGTTGGGGCTAAATTAATTTAATTTATTTTTAATTTTTGTATGTTGTGTTTTATTGCCCTGTACACCGCCCTGAGACCTTTGGGAGAAGGGCGGTATAGAAATTAAATCAATCAATCAATCTCCCCTTTTTCTGAGCAAGCAGAAAAAAAAGCTCCACCCCCAACCCCCCCAAAAAACCCCACTGCACTTCAGCCATCCATTTCTCCAAGAGACATGGAGGCGTTCTTGGGAAGAGGGATGACCAGAGAGATAGACAACGTGCTATGCAAGAAATCAGTCCACCCACCCACCATCTTGTTTTCTTTTTTTTTAAAAAAAGCAATTGATTTTAGATATTCAAAGAAAGTGGGGCTTGTGGTCTTGGCCTTGTGAGAATGTCCAAGGCTACCATGCTGCCTCAAGACAGCGTTTTGTGTTTATTTTTTTCTTTCGGTCTGGCAAAAACCGATTTTTCCCACACAGGAAGAAATTAGAGCTTCCTAACCTCTAATTAGCTTAAGTACCGGGGGACTGAAAATCGCAACAATTGTCTTTTTATAAAAAAAAAACAAAAAACCCAAAACACAAAACATTGGGTTCTGTTTAGTTTTAATTTCACTTTCAAGCCGAAGTGGTGGAGGGCCGCTTTTTTGGAAATGTTCTCTCTGTGGAAGAATAAAGTTATGCAAGTGATCTGTAACTGGATATTCCTGAATATGCAGACCAGAGTTGGTTTATTGGCGGAAGGAAGTTCAAAGGCTTCTGCGGTGAAAGTCAAAGAAAAACATTCCATCGTCTCTAAGCGGGGTTCCAGAGAACGAGGCAGAAATTTTTTCTGGGTCCAAGATGGCTCTCAGCTCGAGGATACCGAGCGAAAAGTACATGGCTGGAAACAAAAAGCATAGACTTTGATATCTTAGATCAGGGGTGTCAAACTCAATTTCATTGAGGGCCGCATCAGCATTGCAGTTGCCCTCGGGGCCAGGTGGGTATGGCCAGGGTGGGTGTGGCCTACTGGCCTACTGGGTGGCTACAGTGCGTATGGCCTACTGGGTGGGCGTGGCCAGCTCTACATCGTTGGCATCAAGGGTGCCTATGGGAGCCCGGGCAGGAGTGGGACAGATCTGAGGGTCTCTGGCAGAAGGAGGGTCTCTGGGCCAGGGCCAAGGCAGCGGGGGCGTTCCCTCACTGTTTCCAGGATGGCTTCGCGGGCCACATGAAACCACTTTGCGGGCCGGATTTGGCCCCCGGGCCTTGCGTTTGACATGTCTTGTCTTAGATGGTGTTTTTATGCTGTTGAGAAAGAAAGAGAGAGAGAAATGGATGTCACAGCGTGTAACTAAGCACTTAAAGTAATTCTTTGGATTCGTCGTGAAGCTTAGAAAGGTTAAAAACAGTGGAAGCAATGTGAGCCGTCCTTCAAAACCAAGTAGCCACGTGTCCCTTTTAAAATGGCTGGTTTTAGTGAAATAGAGACGGCAAGGATCATCTGTTAGGAGTGGATGGATGGTTTGGTTGTGCTCAAAACCACTGGGTGCCATCTTGGGGCCTCTTTGGGTCAGCCCTTCTCTGTGGGAGCAGTCAACTTCTGGATGGCTCTTTGACCTTGAGATTGTACCCGCGGTGATATCTTTTAGCTGAATATTTTTTCTGCATCTGAGGGGGAAAAAAAATCTGCTTTTGTTTATACTTTTCTCTTGGGTTTTTTTTTAACCATCTGGGGCGGGGGGGTTTTTTGCCTTTTTAAAAAGATATGGCTTATAAGTATATATTTATACTTGTAAATCGCTTTGGGATTCTTTCCAGTAGGAGGCATATAAACCTGTACGAATCACCTCCAAAATCTAAAAAAATGAGGTGGACTTTTTGGACCCTGTGAGAAATCTGGTAGATCCGGGGAAAAGTAACTGAGAGCTTTTTATTCCATTTTATTTTCTGAGAAAATGACAAAAGTTCTCATTTTGGGGAAAGGGGGGGAGGGGTTCTCTAAATTTTAATTATGGTTAATTGGCCAAAATCTTTTCATCATTTACATGGGAAAGTTTTCGTACTAGGTTATTTCTCAAACTTTTTAATATTCAGTTCAATCATGCACTTCGGCCTCAACATTATTTTCATTGGCAGAACAGTCTGCTTTGGGAAGTTCCCCACGGAGACGTCCACGATTGCCCTAGATTGGCTAGTAAACAAGGACAAAGATGTTGCGGGAGATCTGATTAATTGTGTTCCATTTTTATTTTCAGCTGCTGCTGAAGGAAAGGGGAAAAGTGGAGAAGACTTTTTCCAGAAGGTAAGAGTTGTTGCATCCATAGGTGTGCCTGCTGCAACTAACAGAAATGCTTTTTGGGTTGAGTCCTGAACACAATGGACAAGTTCTTGTTTTCGTTAAATACTTGGAGAATCTAGAGTAGATCGGACACATATATGGCCAAGCCTTCCCATTGAGCAATAATACAAAGCCATTGGATGGGCTGTGCCAGATCTAAGTTCTGTCAGCCCAGCCTTCTCCTACCTTTGCATAGAGGACAGTAACTTCTCTTCACCTTCTCTGGGGCTAACTAACTAATCTTAGGACTGGGAAATCTATGGTCAGCTCCACAGTATGGTCCAGATTCTAGACCCAGCCCCAAAATTCTAGGTCTCTCTCTCTCCATGATGGCCGGTGATGACTTTGGAATGTTCTTCTGTTTAGAAAAATAATATTATGTTTCTATTATGGTTAGCTTGGTTCCTAATACATAAGAATGTGGTCCTTGTGGTTTAGGTTGGTCTTCCTTTTTTTGTGTGGATGCTTCTGAATTAAGGGTTGGGGGTGGGCTGGGAGGGTTTTGGGAAAAATCCCTAAAATAATTGGCTTCTGCTTGAATTGAAGACATTCAGTGTTGGAGACGAAAGTTCTTGCTTTTTCTGTCCCTTCTCTGCTCTGCTATTCAAGGATGGAAGGAAAAGTAATTGTAGAGATGCAGGACTTGGAGTTGGTTGACACAGCTAGGCTGAGGCATTTGTCATCTTTGTGTGAATTGCAGAAAAAAAAAATGTTAAATTTGCAGAAGTTTGCATTTTTGGTAGCCTGTAAAATATTGTGGCTGAAAGAGAAACTCGGAAAAGCTCTTTGGAGTAACTGCTCATGGCTTACTCATTTCTTTCTTTCTGCTGTTTTCTTCAATCTCTTAAAACATTTTCTTGTGTAAAATAAAAATTCAAGATGGGGTTAAAAAAATAACTCCAAAAAACCAATTTTCTCACAAGGATCACATGCTTGGCTGGAAGACGGGTGTCGAAATGGTGAGGGGGAGGGAGTTTGGGAATGTTGTGCAATAAGAAACTAAAATGGCTACATCTTGTTCGGAAGGCAGGATGACAAGAAATTTAAAAATTTCATATATTTGCAGATGTTGCTAAGGAGGGCTGGGTGAATCAGCCAAGATCTTATTTGAAAGTATGATTAAATTTGAATTGTTAAATAATTAGGAATTGGGAGAACAGACCCCCTGAGTCAGCAATTTATTTCTTCAATTCAAACTGGATGCAGAGTTGGACAAACTCTTGTTTGAAGAGCAGGTGGCAGATATGACCAGGAAGGCTTTTATGCAAATCAATTTTGTGCAACAATCACACCCATTCCTAAATTTTGCCTTCTCTCTGAACTGTCGCAATGTGCTCTACCTGGGGCTGCCCCTGAAAACCTTTTAGAAGATGCAAATGTTTCCAAATGAAGTGGTGCAAATAGTTACAGAATAACAAAGTTAGAAGGGACCTTGAGGGTCTTCTAGTCCAGGGCTTTTCAACCAGTGGTACGGGTACCACCCGTGGTACATTGGCACCTGGCAAGTGGTACGCAACCATCCTAGAAAAGTGGTAGCGGGGGAGGGGAATGAGCTGAACGGGTGGCAGCACCGCACAAGCCTGAGCGAGAGACGGCTGGAGCTGCAGGGCTGTCAGGGCTCAGTGGAAGCGCCAGGATCAGCGCCAGGATCCAGCTGGAGCTCAGCGCTGATCCTGGTGTTTCTCAGCCCAGAAGAAGCGCCGATCAGCTGGAACGTTGCAGCAACTCCAGGGTCTTGTGATTTGCATTCAGATGCTTGGCAACTGATTCATATTTATGACGGTCACAGTGTCCCAGGGTCATGTGAAGTGACCAAAACCTTCTGCAACCACCCAGCAGAGGGGGGGAAAATAAAAACCAAACACCCCCCCCACCCCACCTCCGCTGCTAATCCTCAACAGAAATGCTCGCAACAATGAAAACCTCAGACAGGAGGAAGAGCGCCGCCGGGCGGGCAGGCAGGTGTCTTGCTCGGCTGTGGCACTTTTTTCAGTGCCATTGTAACTTTGAACAGTCACTAAGCATAATGTTGTAAGTCGAGGACTACCTGTACTTCATCACTTTTTTTTTTTTGGTCATCAAGTTTTTGACACCTTGCTAGGCAACTGGTGGTACTCGGATGTTGCCATATCCTAAAAGTGGTACAATGGGTGAAAAGGTTGAAAAGCCCTGTTCTACTCCAACCCCCTGCAGAAGCAGGAAATCCTATACCATCCCACACAAATGGTTGTCCAGTGTCGTCTTAAAAACCTCCAGTGTTGGACCATCCCCAAACTCTGGAGGCAAGCCATCCCTCTAGTTGATAGTTCTCACCATCAGGAAATTTCTCCTTACTTCTGCTTTGCTTTTGTCCTTGATTAGTTTCCATCCGTTGCTTCTTGTCCTGCCTTCGGGTGCTTTGGAGCATAGCTTGACTCCCTCTTCTTTGGGGCAGCACCTGAGATACTGGAACACTGCTATCATTTCACCCCTAGTTCCTCTTTTCATTAAAAGGTATGGATGCACACCCAATTTACACAACTATTTGTGAGTCTTACTAGCTCCCAATAGGTTATAGTAACAATACAAGGTACTGATTACCACTTAAAAACCCTTTCCTGGCCTAGATTAGGGTTGGATGATTTTCAAAACTGTCTGTCTCTGATCATTTCAGCCTGTCCCATAAGATCTGACAAGAAAGAGATTCTCTTTAGTGTCATCTGGTGGGACCCAGGAGTTGTGCTTTCTCTGTTCTGGTATTTGTCTTATGGAACACCATGCCTCCTGAAATTGGATCATCTTGAAAACTGTGTTCTTCCCTGGACATTGGACCAGGGTGCTGGACGATCGCATCAGTAATGGGTTTGAGCCTCAGTTGCGTGCATTCTCTTATTATATTGAATCGTCATTGTCTATTTTCTGTTTTTCAATCCCACGTAAGCCACTCGTAATCTAAATTTTCATAGACCGCTATTTACGTTGCTTGATGAAATAAATTCACAAGCATCTGATATGATTTAATCACTGGATCATTTTCAGCTGAAGTAATGATTTCCTAATCACTGGCTGCCCTTTTTTAAAACAAAAGTGCCACGGACAGATGGTTCTCTAACAGTTTAATCATAGCTTACCCTGAAACATGACGCTAATGTAGATTTTTTTGAAAGATGCAATAGCGTTAACTGCAGATTTCTAACAAAAAGGCTGTGTGTGTGTGTGTGTGTGTGTGTGAGAGAGAGAGAGAGAGAGAGACTGTTAGCTTGTGGGAAGATGGGATGGGTAAATTCCCCATCAATTTGCTCTTGATTCCTAGTGAGTTCTTGTAGTTTTCTTGGCAGTGACAGATAACTAGCATGCCACTGCTTCTTCCAGTAACGTTTTTGGGATTTGTAGTCTAGTCTACTGCCCTGGCTTCCCATCTAAGAACTGACCATGCCAGACCCCACTTAGCTTCTAAATCCAGACACGGAGAGTTACCACCTGCTGAGACAGCTCTGGATAGCACCAGCAGACCTAAGTGCTGAGTGCTGGTCAGCCTGAGACGACCTTGCCTGCATTCCATCAATTTACCAGCCTGCTTTTATCATTTTGTACCTGTCATCTATCAAGCAGGAAAGCAGCAAACATTTTTTCTATCAGAATCTTGGCATTTGTGTTCTTTTCTCCACTTCTCTCCCTTTTTAAAATGAGATTTTTGCCATCTGTAGAACCCATCATAATTTCCAATTGTGTTCCGAGAAGCTCCCAGCTTCCGGAGGCAATCTGTAGCTCCAGCAAGAGTGTCAGAAAAACAAGGATAGATCGTGTAGTCCTGGGGGATTACTATATATGCATTTGTTAAAATTTAGAGAGGAGATCCCAAACAATACACGGGAGAAAAATTTTGATTGTTTCCTTTTCTCATTTGGGAGCTGAGTGAATTAGGATTTAGGACAGTAGAACAGAAGCATGCTACTTGGAGCCCATTCACACTAGCCTAATCATTAGATTTTCAACACTGCAAGGGTGCCAGAGTAACAGCGTGTTACTGAACACGCTGAGTAATGCGATACTCACCCACTAAGCTGCTTAAGATAATGATTTTTCTAGATCCCCTTCTGGGAAGCAAGCAAGTGGTTCCTGAGTTCTGTTCATTAGCCTTTTCAGAGTTAAACTAAAGGTTAATCTTGTGTTCACATACTAAACCTGTTTTTGTGCGAGGTTTAGTCTACATAAAATTGTGAATATCACACTCTTTGGGGGAATCAGTAATCCACCACGTTGTCCATCTCAACCCTGTGCAGAAGGAATGCACCAAGACTGAAGTCCACCTTTGGTTTGTAACCACAAATAGACGTACATTACACCTGGACCAATTTTCTAACATTCAGGATTTTTTTGATTTTGCAAGAGGGTTCAAATTTCCAAACTGCTCATTCACAGCTCTTGTCAAGCAGAGGATATTGTTCCTTTTGAGACAGTTCCAAATTTGGAATTTGGGAGACTCATATAGTTCCATCTTCTGAAGATACATAGGTAGTAGTTATTGTTCAGTCGCCAAAGTTGTGTCCAACTCTTCATGACCCCATGAACCACAGCACGCCAGACCCCACCCCCTGTCCTCTTCTGTTTCCTGGAGTTTGCCCAAATTTATGTTCATCGCGTCAATGACATTATCTAACTCTCTCTTCTCCTTTCGCCTTATTTATTTATTTATTTTATTTATTTTTATTACATTTATATCCCGCCCTTCTCCGAAGACTCAGGGCGGCTTACAAGCTTAGCAATAGCCTTCATTCTATGAATATGCCTGCTTGTTAGGGCTTTCACACACACCCCAAGCGGCATTATTACAAAGTCAGCTTATTGCCCCCAACAATCTGGGTCCTCATTTTACCTACCTCAGAAGGATGGAAGGCTGAGTCAACCTTGAGCCTGGTGGGATGCGAACCTGCACTAATTGCAGGCAGCTGGTGTTACTTAAGGAGGCATTAGCCCTCTGCTCCACCAAGGCTTCTTCCGTCTTCCCCAACATCAATGATCTTCTCCAATGGGTCCTCTCTTCTCATTCGGTGGCCAAAGTATTTGAGCTTCAGTGTCTGTCCTTCCAAAGAATAGCCAGGTATCATTTCCTTTAGCACTGACTGATTGGATGTCCTTGCAGTTCAAGGGACATTCCACACCACAATTCGAAAGCATCCATTTTTCGGCACTCAGCCTTCCTTATGGCCACCTCTGACAGTCATACATTGCTATTGGGAAAGCAATATCTTAGACTGGCCTTTGTCTTTGCCTTTTAATATGCTGCCTAGATTTGCCATAGCTCCCCTCCCAATGAACAGGCCGAGCTGAGTGAGTTAGCATTCAGACTTGACGCTGCTACTGTTCTTATTTCATATCTGTGTTTGGGACTCTTTAGGAATAGGTGCATGTCGCGATAGAACTCTGCCTTGTTTTGAAGTTGCCTCCCAGCTGCAATTTATTACCCCGTGGCGGCTGAAACCCATTCAAAGCAAAGAGCTTTCGAGTCCTGGCTGACATTTCTCACTTTTTCCACATGGCACATGCTCTGGAAATAGTGGCTTCAAGGAATTCTATTGATATAGGCAATAGAAAGAAGTATAAACTTTTCAGTGTGTGTATTTGTCTTTCAAATTTTTCCTGTAAGACATCGGCAAAGGATGCCGTTTCTTTCCTCCTAATTTTAGCCATGATTTCTTGAAACTGGACTGTGTAGGCTGACTTCTTCTCCAGAGAATCGACGCTTATTTTCTTACCTAAAATAGGAGTGGGTGCACTCACTTTGTTCACTCTTTTACTGATGTTCTACAAGAAAGTAAACATAGGGTATTATCCGTGCAGAAGGCTAAAGCGTAATGTAGCAGTTAACTAGAAAGGAGGTAAACCCAGAACAGGGACTCATGGAGCGATTCAACGGGACATTCTTAAGGAATCATTTTATGCTGTATTTCTTACTTTGAAGTGTTTGAATTAGTATTTGGATATTCTTGATGTTTGGGAGTCCCTATGTGGCTCAGTGGGTTAGGACACTGAGTTTGTCGATCAGAAGGTCGGCAGTTTGGCGGGTCGAATCCCGAGTGCCGCGTAGCAGAGTGAGCGCCTGTTACTCGTCCCAGCTTCTGCTAACCTAGCAGTTCGAAAGCACGTAAAAATGCAAGTAGAAAAATAGGGACCGCTCATGTGGGAAGGTAACAGCGTTCCGTGCACCTTTGGCGTCTAGTCATGCTGGCCACATGACCACAGAGACATCCTCGGACAAGCGCTGGCTCTTCGGCTTTGAAACGGAGATGAGCACCGGCCCCTAGAGTCGGAAACGACTAGCACGCATGTGCGGGGGAACCTTTACCTTTGCCTTATGCTTTCCTGTTCATATTTTAATCTTAGTTGTGACAGTGGGAGAGGGAAGACACAGGTACTCCTTAATTTACAATCATTCATTTAGTGACCAACAGCATGTAGACAAAACCCTTGTTGGGATGTATCCTATTTTTCAGTTGTTCATCTGCCCACATATTCAGGATCAGGGCCCTTTTCCAATATTTGAAGGGCTGCCACAAGGAAGAGGGGGTCAAGCTATTCTCCAAAGTGCCTGAAGGCAGAATGAGAAGCAACGGTTGGAAACTCATCAGGGAGAGAAACAACCTAGAACTAAGGAGAAATTTCCTGACAGGGAGAACAATTAACCAGTGGAACGGCTTGCCTCCAGAAGTTGTGGGTGCTCCATCACTGGAGGCTTTTAAGAAGAGTCTAGACAGGCTTTTGTCTGGAATGGTATAAGGTTTCCTGCTCAGCAGGGGGTTGGACTGGAAGACCTCCAAGGTCCCGTCCAGCTCTGTTATTCTGTTATTTGACTTGGGGTGTGTGTGTGTGTGTGTGTGTGTGAAGTGCTAGCGACTGTTCCCACTAGCTGATGATCAGATCACTCTTTCAAAGCCAAGTTGTGAACTGGGCATCAGAGCACAATTCAGCAGAAGCAAAATAAGCCTGGGGGATGTTGCCCAGTTACTGATTAATTTTGAGTAACTTTAAGAAAATGCTGGCAAAAAAAATATGGCATAACATGGCAAAAATTCAGGGAAGCACGGGAGGCTAATAGGAAACAGTCAGCTAAAAGCTAATTTTTTAAATATATTGATATTGTGTTTCAGTCAAAATGTTAGAATCCATCAGCTTCATTCCCCACTGGAGTTAAATCAGGCTTTTCTCTTGAAAGCCATTTCTTGGTATTTTAAGGCAACTTTGCAGCAGTTCAGAATTATTAGAAATTCTCCTTGTTTCTGTCTGATGGAAAACAGCAAATGTGTTTAAATTTAAGCCAAGATTTCTTGTCCTTTGACAGATTATGGAAGAAACTAACACTCAGATTGCTTGGCCCTCTAAACTGAAGATTGGCGCAAAATCCAAGAAAGGTAAGCATTGCTTTTTTGTTGCGATTTGGATAAATCCTCATGAATGCAGCCAAATCCCAGGCTCCAAACTGATCTGTTTACTCCTGAAAACCTACGCTACATTCATGTAGCTTCACCTGTTTCAAGACGCCAAGTACAATCTCAAGACACTTTGCACAAACCTTGATACTGTTCCTCCATGGATTGTGTATAGTACATGGGAGAATGTGTACTGCATTTGTGCATCAGTTCATCAAAATGGCTTAGTGGAATTTCTATCCCTGTGGGAGTAAATTGATCTCTAAATACAGGTAATCCCCAATTTACAAACATTTGTTTGGTGACCATTCAAAGTTACAGCGGCGCTGAAAAAAAAAAAGATAAGATAATCTTTATTAGTCATTTTTTTTTACTGTGGGCACAACGACACACATCAAAAATGAAATTTAGTTGCCCACTCTCAAAGTGAAACACATACATGACACACAACTAAAACATACTATATACAACATATGTATAGACCCACACCCCTTCACGATATACATAACAATAAAATATTAAATACTATCCCATCTTGAATATATAATGGAAGGAGGAATCATGAGAGTTCACAAGGTTAATGCTGTATGGAATGAAACTATGGCTGAATCTGGATGTTCTGCTTTGGATACCGCGAAGCCCCCTCTTCCCAGAAGGTAACAAGGAAAGCAGGTTGTGAAGAGGATGTGTAGTGTCCCAGATAATCTTGCGCACCCTGCTCAAGCAACGCTACGTGCTATGTCCTGGATGGGAGGGAGGGAACTGACAATGATCTTTTCGGCTATCCTCACCACTCTCTGCACCGCCTTCCTGTCTGAAGCAGGGATGCTTCCAAACCAGACTGTGATGCTGTATGACAGGATGCATTCAATCGTCCCCCTGTGGAAAGTGGTCAGGACAAGGGAAGGAAGATGAGCTTTTCTCATGACTTGTAACCGTTTGTCACACTTAAAACCATTGCAGTGTCCCTATGGTCACGTGATTAAAATTCAGATGCGTGGCAGCTGACTCATTTTTATGACGGTTGCAGTGTCCCGGAGTCATGCGGCCCCCTTTTGCGACCTTCTGACAAACAAAGTCAGTGGAGAAGTCAGATACACTTAACAACCTTGCTACTAATTTTAACAACTGCAGTGGTTCACTTAACAGCTGTGGCCAGAAAAATGGGGAAAATTCACTTGACCGCTGCTGTTTTACTTAGCAGTAGAAATTTTGGCCTTGATTGTAGTTGTAAGTCAAGGACTACATGTATACTGAAAAGTTGTTAATGCTGTCAATATGTACTGAGGGGTAACTAGTTAGATGTCAAAAAAACTTATTTCCTCCTATCACCTTTGGCGTTCAGTTGATGGAAGACACACCATGCATCTTGGAGAAGGAACAAGTTGGCTTTGACGCCCATTGAAACAGCTGCTTCCTGAATCAAGTTGCATAAGAAATACACTTCCAGCTGTGCTCAGACAGTGTTTTCAAGGGCAGAGGAGGAACTCCACATCTGGGGGTCTAGTTATTTAGCAGCAAGTTGGTACAGATGTCTTGGTTTCTTCTGAATCTTGGGAAAAAAAATGAAGATATCTGTTTGGTTTGTAATCAGTTGCATTACACTTGCAGAAAAGACAAGCATTCTCCCCTAGATATTTTGTTTTTCTCCTTAAAGCTAAATTGAAAGGTTAAATGTTTGTCTAAAACAGAAGTGTCAAACTTGCAATGTCACATGACGTGTCTCAATGTATCACGACTTTTTTTTGCCATGGCCGGCAATGAGGTGGACGCGGTTTGACACCCCCTGATGTAAAAGATAAAGGTTCCCCCTGCTGAGTTGGGTCAATCAGTTGATTTTCTTTGCTGTTCTTTGCTTGAATAAAAGCAGCTGCTTTCTTTTGCCTTAAATCTGACTAAAGTATCAATATTGGAAATAAAAAAGTGTGGAGTTCTTTTAAAAATGTGGGCAAGCGAGCTTTGGGAAAGAATCTAAATAATCAGAATGCTCCCTGTAAGAGTTACTTGCTTTTTAAATATGCAAAAGTGACATGAGTAAAAATCCAGTAGTTGGATCTATATCGGTACTTAGATGAAGGGAGCAGGCAATGGCAAACCACTTGTGGAAAACCTTGCCAAGAAAACTGCAGGGCTCTCTGTCCAGGCAATCTCTGAGAATAAGACACAATTGAACAGAAGCGGGAGGGAATCCATAAATGAATATATTTCAAGTTTTTTAAGACATTAGTATTTCTATCAAATGTTCAATGTACCAGAAATTCAGATTAGTTGAACATAAAATTGGAGCACTAAAAGAATTGTCAAAGATATTATGATAAAATCAATGCAGAACAGATGGAAATATTTTTTAAAAAAATCTACCCATCAGCCGAGCAGTGTGTGTGTGTGTGTGTGTGTGTGTGTGTGTGTGTGTGTGTATGGTCCAACTCAGGAGGTCGATTTTCTTCAAGCATAGAGATGGTCCTTTGAAGGAGATGGAGGATGCGCGTGAAGTATTGGCATCTCTAGGGCTGGAATTATCTGCTGTGTTGGCAGTAGGATTTGGAACAGCCTCACGTAGGGGTGTGTTAAAGGCAAGCCCATTCTGCTGTTAACTTTGATTCATTTTTGTGGGAAAGAGCTGCTTGCAAACATTTGTGCTTGGATGTGAAGGCTCAACTCGGTTTTGAAATTATTGGAGCTGATTCTGTGTCTTCCATACCAGAAGCGTGTGATTAACTGGAGCATACAAAGTATAGAAAGGAAGTCATCGTAAAGATTTTGACTTGTGTGATGTTTTCATGTGATCATCATTAAACAGTGTTTGGATTTATGCATGTTGGATGGGGGGGGGGAAAAAGGAGCTCCTTGTGAGCTGACAAAGGCAGACATCTCGTTGAACTCAACTGGTTGCTTTATTTTCTGGCTGCAAAGGTTTGACACGAGGTTCTTGGTTACTCTAACACGCAGTCCTTCTGTTTTTATCCCTTGTGTTGATCTTATGTTTTTATCCCTTCTTGATTTTGGCTTCAACAATCAACACAATAAACAACCTTTAGGATACTGTCTGAAGAAAAGATGCTTTCAAAATCACGGCGTTGTGATGTTGTGACTGAAATGTCAGCACTGTAACATCTTGAACAGGTAGTCCTTGCAACCATTTAATGACTGTTCGAAGTTAAGATGGTGCTTTAAAAAATGGCTTAATAGCCAGTGCCAGAATTTAAAAACTGCCGCAGTGTCTGCATGATCACGTGGTCAAAATTTGGGTGCTTTGCAACATCCTCTGGTCACATGAACATCGTTTGCTACTTTCCTAGCCAGCTTCTGATCGGAAAGTCACTGGAGGAAGCTGAATTTGCTTAATGAGTGTGGTAATTTTTTGAAGACCCCAGGAAAAATAATTGTACAATCAATGACTGCGTCCCTTAGCAATGGAAATCCTGCTTCCAATTGCGGTCGTAAGTATAAGACAACCTGTAAAAAGGTTTTGCATTTTTTGCCTAGTGGACAGGCTGAAAAGTTTTTGTTGCCGAGGTTTGGGGTTTTTTTTTGTTAAAAGTGCTGCTTTTTGTTCATGTTCACTCAGCGAAGGTTTTCCAGCAGGATCATTCTTGATTTTTAAATGTCAAAAGCTTTGTCCACTGAGATGTCTAGTTTTGAGAACTTGGAACCCTGCATCCAGTTTTGGTTGCCATGACAGAAAAAGTTGAGACTCTGATTGCAAAAAACGGTTGCAGGAATTTGGTATGTCTAGTCTAGTGAAAAGAAGGACTAGGGGTGATATGGTAGCAGTCTTCCAGTAATTGAGGGGCTTCCCCAAAGAAGAGAGGGGGTCAAGCTATTCTCCAAAGCACCTGAAGGCAGACAAGAAGCAATGGACAGAAACTAATCAAGGAGAGAAGCAACCTACTGTAGAACTAAGGAGGAATTTCCTGGCAGAACAATCAACCAGTGGAACAGCTTGTCTTCAGAAGTTGTGGGTGCTCCATCACTGGAGAAGGCAAGATGAGAAACAATGGATAGAAACTAATCAAGGAGACAAGCAACCTAGAGCTAAGGAGAAATTTTGTAATAGTGACAGCAATTAACCAGTGGAACAGCTTGCCTCCAGAAGCTGTGGGTGCTCCAACATTGGAGGTTTTCAAGAAGAGATTGGACGGCCATTTGTCTGAAATGGTAGAAGGTTTCCTGCTGAGCAGGGGGTTGGACTAGAAGACCTCCAAGGCCCCTTCCAATTCTGTTATTCTACATTTGAGTTATGTGAAATGATACCTCGTAAAATTGCAGCTTGAACACAATTGGAGATCATTTTAAAGGAAATAGAGGGATTTAAGACTTTGCTTTCAAAGTTACTGGCTTCTCTCATTGAAGTGGAACGAGGTCGTAGAACTGTATGTAAACATGTGGGAAATCAGGATATTGTTCCCAGTACAGTGGTAATTTTTGGAATGTACGTGAAACTAGAAGACGTAGAATGCGTCACATTATTATAATAATCACTTCAAAAAATTAGCACATTTGGATGGAACTCAGAAGTTCAGTAGTCAAACTAGATGTTGGAAAGACGTTATTTCCAGCTGTTGGTCCTTGGTCCAATTTTCACTCTTAGTTAGATACTGTCAGATAACAATTTCTTGAATACCAAACCAAGTGGCCGGCCTCAGAAAATTCTCCTTTTTCTCTCCTATCTCTGCATTTGTTTTTTCGTGTCCTTGGATACTCAGATATCTGAGAAACTCATTTCCATCCCTTGATGCTTGTGCTCTTGGTTGGATTGTTTCAGCATTTAAAGGTCATCATGTGGAAAACATTTAGACAATTTAAAATCCCCTGATTTAACAAAATAACAGAGTTGGAAGGGACATTGGAGGTCTTCTAGTCCAACCCTCTGCTCAGGCTGGAAACCCTATACCAGTGATGGCGAACCTTTTAGAGACCGAGTGCCCAAACTGCAACCCAACTGCAACTGCAACCCAAAACCCAAATCGTCAGGTGCCAGGTGGGCCTGGCCCATTGGGTGGGTGTGGCTGCAATGGTAACAGCAGACTGGGCGGGACTAAAAAGTTCAATCAATCAAGATCTTTGCGAGATCTTTTTTTTTTCCCGCGAGAAGTTGAAATTGAACCCGTTTTTTGTTTTTTTTGGCACACAGCGGCGGAGGCCTAAATCGAAAAGGTTTTATAAAACCCAGCTGAAGGCCTAGGACTGGGACGACGGCGCACGTGCCCACAGAGAGGGCTCTGCGTGCCACCTGTGGCACGCGTACCATAGGTTTGCCACCATGGCCCTATACCATTTCAGACAAAATGGTTGTCCAGTCTCTTCTTAAAAACTTCCAATGTTGGAGCATTCACAACTTCCAGAGGCAGGTTGTTCCACTGATTAATTGTTCTAGCTGTCAGGAAGTTTCTCCTTAGTTCTAGGTTGGTTCTTTACTTGATTAGTTTCCGGCCATTGCTTCTTGTCCTGCCTTCAGGTGCTTTGGAGAATAGATTGACCCTGTCTTTTTTGTGGCAGCCCCTGAGATATTGGAAGACTGCTATCATGCCACATCTAGGTCCATTTTTATGGGCTGCTCCATCTCCTCCTTCCCATTTAATAATCCCCCCGCCAAAAAAATATGATAAATTTCCAGATATCTTTTTTAAAAAAATTCTCCTGTTCTAATTTCCTTAGCAGTTTTAGTTTTGGAAGAAAAGTTTTTGACTCGGTAAAGTCTGAATGTTAAACAGATTCTTCCCCCTGCCCCATCCAAAATAATCCTGGGTTAAGTAAGGTTTTTGGTTTTCTTCATGGCAAAAGCAGCCTTTAGCTGCAGTTAATCATTTGTGTCTCCTTAGACTCTGGATTTCCACCGTTCATGTCTATTGGCACTGATTCTCAGTATTGTTTCCTGTGTCATGTTAAGTGCACATGAAACTCCAAATTTTTTGGTAAATGGATGGTTTCTGGCTTGAGAATGTAAAAATAGAGGATCTTTATAACTAGATTTATTAACTGATGTGTAGAAACACAACCGTAACACTGTTCAGGTTAATAAGCTAATTTAGAACTGCATAATGGTAAATATTTAGTTATATACCATCTGACTCCCAGGAGCTCTGGGTGGCTCACAGGTTAAAAAAAAACATTTAAAAGAAGAATAAAGGTACCATAATAGACAAAAATTAAAAAGTAAAAGATAGCGGAGATGATAAAACCATTTTTTTTGTTGTTGTTAGTTGCGAAGTCATGTCCGACCCATCGCGACCCTATGGACAATGTTCCTCCAGGCCTTCCTGTCCTCTACCATCTTCTGGAGTCCATTTAAGCTCACGCCTATTGCTTCAGTGACTCCATCCAGCCACCTCATTCTCTGTCGTCCCCTTCTTCTATTGCCCTCGATCTTTCCCAGCATGAGGCTCTTCTCCAGTGAGTCCTTCCTTCTCATTAGGTGGCCAAATTATTTGAGTTTCAGCTTCAGGATCTGGCCTTCTAAAGAGCAGTCAGGGTTGATCTCCTCTAGGACTGACCGGTTTGATCGCTTTGTAGTCCAAGGGACTCGCAGGAGTCTTCTCCAGCACCAGAGTTCAAAGGCCTCAATTCTTTGGCGTTCAGCGTTTTTGATGGTCCAACTTTCACTGCCATACATTGCAACTGGGAAGACCATAGCCTTGACTATACGCACTTTTGTTGACAGGGTGATGTCTCTGCTTTTTAGTGTGCTGTCTAGATTTGCCATGGCTTTTCTCCCCAAGAGCAAGCGTCTTTTAATTTCTTGGCTACAGTCCCCATCTGCAGTGATCTTGGAGCCCAGGAAAATAAAATCTGTCACTACCTCCATTTCTTCCCCATCTATTTGCCAGGAATTGAGAGGGCCAGATGCCATGATCTTGGTTTTCTTAATGTTTAGTTTCAACCCAGGTTTTGCACTCCTTCTTCACCCGCAACAAGAGGCTCTTTAGTTCCTCTTCACTTTCTGCCATTAGAGTGGTATCATCTGCATATCTTAGGTTGTTGATGTTTCTTCCGGCAATCTTAATTCCAACTTTTGATTCATCTAGCCCTGCCTTTCTGATGATGTGCTCTGCATATAAGTTTAATAGGCAAGGCGACAGTATACAGCCTTGCCGGACTCCTTTCCCAATTTTGAACCAATCAGTGGTTCCGTGTCCAGTTCTCACTGTTGCTTCTTGACCCGCATATAGGTTACTCAAGAGACAGATAAGATGGTCTGGTACACCCATCTCTTTAAGGACTTGCCACAGTTTGTTATGATCCACACAGTCAAAGGCTTTAGCATAGTCAATGAAGCAGAAGTAGATGTTTTTCTGGAACTCTCTAGCTTTCTCTGTGATCCAGCGTATGTTGGCAATTTGATCTCTAGTTCTTCTGCCTCTTCGAAATCCTGCCTGTACTTCTGGTAGTTCTCGATCCACATACTGCTGAAGTCTAGCTTGTAGGATTTTAAGCATGACTTTACTAGCATGAGAAATGAGTGCAATTGTGCGATAGTTTGAACATTCTTTGGCACTGCCTTTCTTTGGAATTGGAATGTAAACTCATCTTTTGCAATCCTGTGGGCACTGTTGAGTTTTCCAAATTTGCTGGCAAATTGAGTGTAGCACTTTTACTGCATCGTCTTTTAAGATTTTGAATAGCTCAGCTGGAATACTGTCACCTCCACTAGCTTTGTTGTTGCTCAGCTTTTCCAAGGCCCACTTCACTTCACATTCTAGGATGTCTGGCTCGAGGTCAGTGACCACCTCATTGTGATTATCAGGTAAGTTAAGCTCATTTTTTTTTATTGAAAAGTTTTTCAATACATTTTATCTTAAACACAACAACCCCTCCCCACCCCCTCCCTCCCTTCCCAACCCAACCCCACCCTCCCACCCTCCCCTTCCCCCCCTCCCCGACTTCCCAGAGCTAAATACAAGGTATAAAAGTAAAAAACAATCATAAACTACCATATGCTAATAACAATAAACTATTAGATCTATTGCACTTTAGCTCTTATAAAATGACTACAAGCAGTATAAATATCCCATCAATACTTATTCAAATGCTAAATGAAACTTTTTAGTCCCATATTTATTCTGGATGTAATCAATCCATTTTTTCCACTCCACAATATATCGTTGTTGCGAATGGTCTTTCAGATACGCTGAAATCTTTGCCATTTCCGCCAGGTTAGAAACTTTTAAAGTCCATTCCTCTATGGTCGGCAGTTCTTCCTTCTTCCAGTATTGCCCTATTAAAAGTCTTGCTGCCGTAATTAAGTTCAGCATCAGCTTAATGTCCACAACAGTAGTATCAGTAATAATGCCCAATAGAAACAATTGCGGACAAAACTTTATCCTTTTCTTAAATATCTTCTGCATATTCCACCAAATTTTAATCCAAAATGCTTTAACCTTTTTACATATGTGAAAGTACGTTGCGTCTTCGCCACCACACCTCCAACATTTAGGCTGGTAATTCGGATACATACTTGCTAACTTTTTGTGATCTAAATGCCACCTATAAAACATTTTATAAAAGTTCTCTCTTAAATTTTGAGCTTGTGTAAATTTTACATTTCTCACCCAAATCTTTTCCCAAGTATCCATTGTAATAACTTCCTGAATGTTCTGCACCCACTTTATCATACAATCTTTAACAGTTTCTGTTTCTGAATCAATTTCTATCAGTGCAAGATATATCCGTTTGATATGTGCTGGACCCTGATTTCTAATTTGCTTTACCAAATTTTCATCATTCATTAAAAAACCAATTTTCTGATCTTCTTTCCACCTGGCTTGTAGTTGCCCATACTGAAACCAAGTTTGAACAATCTTTTTTCCTCGTAAAAAATTATACGGCTTCAAACACCATACGTTCCTCTCCAAACTTAAGATTTCCTTATATGTAGTCACATCATGTTTGAACCCAACATTTATGTTCTCTATTGCGTGTTTCGGTATTGCCCATAAAGGTATCTTATAATTTAACTTATGTCTATGCTTTTTCCAAACTCACAACAAAGCATGTCTTAAAATATGCACCTTAAACACATTATCTACCTTCTTAAGTTAAGCTCATTCTTGTATAGTTCTTCTGTGTAATTTTGCCACCTCTTCTTAATCTCTTCTGCCTCTGTTAGGTCCCTGCCATTTTGGTCCTTTATCATGCCCATTTTTGCATGAAACGTTCCCTTCATCTCTCCAATTTTCTTGAAGAGATCTCTGGTCCTCCCTATTCTATTGTTTTCTTCTATTTCTTTGCACTGTTCATTTAAGAAGGCATTCTTATCTCTTCTAGTTATTCTCTGGAATTCTGCATTCAATTGGGCGTATCTTTCTTTTTCTCCCTTGCCTTTCGCTTCCCTCCTTTCCTCAGCTATTTGCAAAGCTTCCTCAGACAGCCATTTTGCTTTCTTGCATTTCTTTTTCTTTGGGATGGTTTTGGTTGCTACCTGTTGTACAATGTCGCGAACCTCTGTCCATAGTTCTTCAGGCACTCTGTCTATCAGATCTAATTCCTTAAATCTATTTGTCACCTCTACTGCATATTCAACAGTATGATTTAATTCATACCTGAGTGGCCTAGCACTTTTCCCTACTTTCTTCAGTTTAAGCCTAAACTTTGCAAGGAGAAGCTCATGGTCTGAGCCACAGTCAGCTCCTGGTCTTGTTTTTACTGACTGTATAGAGCAGGGGTGTCAAACTCAATTTCATCGAGGGCCGCATCAAGGGGCTGGGTGGGTGTGGCCAGGGTGGGCGTGGCCTACTGGGTGGGCGTGGCTAGAGTGCATATGGCCTACTGGGTGGGGCGTGGCCAGCTCTACATCCTTCGCATCAAGGGTGCCTATGGGGGCCTGGGCAGGAGTGGGACAGATCTGAGGGTCTCTGGCAGAAGGAGGGTCTCTGGGCCAGGGACAAGGCAGTGGGGGCTGTTCCCTCACTGTTTCCAGGATGGCTTCACGGGCCACATGAAACCACTTTGCGGGCCAGATCCGGCCCCCGGGCCTTGTGTTTGACATGTCTGGTATAGAGCTTCTCCAACTTTGGCTGCAGAGCATATAGTCAATCTGATTTCTGTGTTGATCATCTGGTGATGTCCATGTGTAGAGCCGTCTCTTGGGTTGTTGGAAAAGAGTGTTTGCTATGACCATCGTATTCTCTTGACAGAATTCTATCAGCCTGTGCCCTGCTTCATTTTGCACTCCAAGGCCAAACTTGCCTGTTATTCCGGTTATCTTTTGGCTTCCTACTTTAGCATTCTAATCCCCCATGATGATAAGAACATCATTTTTTGTGTTAGTTCTATAAGGTGCTGTAGGGCTTCATAGAACCGGTCAATTTCATCCTCTTCAGCACCGGTGGTTGGGGCATAGACTTGGACTACTGTGATATTGAATGGTTTGCCTTGGATTCGAACTGAGATCATTCTGTCATTTTGAGGATTGTATCCCAGTATTGCTTTTCCTACTCTTTTATTGACTATGAAGTCTACTCCATTACTTCTGAGGGATTCTTGCCCGCAGTAGTATACCTTATGGTCATCTGAATTAAATTCACCCATTCTTGTCCATTTTAGTTCACTGATACTTAAGATGTCGATGTTCAGTCTTGTCATCTCTTGTTTGACCACATCTAGCTTTCCTTTATTCATGGATCTTATATTCCAGGTTCCTATGGAGAAAAAATCTTTACAGTATCGGACTTTCCTTTCACCACCAGACACATCCACAGCTGAGCGTCCTTTCGGCTTTGGCCCAGTCACTTCATTCTTTCTGGCGCTACTAGTACTAGCCCTCTGCTCTTCTCCGGTAGCATATTGGATGCCTTCCGACCTGAGGGGCTCATCTTCCAGCATCATATCGTTTTGTCTTTTGGTACTGTCCATAGGGTTTTCATGGCAAAGATACTGGAGTGGGTTGCCATTTCCTTCTCCAGTGGATCACGTTTTGTCAGAACTCTCTCCTATGACCTTTCCGTCTTGGGTGGCCCTGCACGGCATAGCTCATAGCTTCATTGAATTACGCAAGCCCCTTCGCCACGACAAGGCAGTAATCCATGAAGGGGATAAAACCATAGAGTAATGAAAAAGAACAGACTCACACAACTCAGATGGGGTTTCAATTATCCTCACTAAAGTATGGGGGAATTGGCTGGTCTTTAAGGCCCTTTGAACTCAACAGAGAATTGATCTTTAGCACTGTCAACACTAGGCTTACCTTGTGCCATTCATGTGATGCAATTCACTTTGACATCTAAGGAGTTTGATGCATCCTTCAAATAAGTAGGATGACATAGTTGAGGAGGAAGGAAAAGAGAATGGCCACAATGTTCTAGGAGTTTTAGTCAACAAATCTGGAGAGAGGCCAATGTGAGCAAAGTTATTCAATACTGATAGAAGAGAATATATGTTGCTCAGGGCTGAATTCAGGAGTACTTTCCTTGTTTGTTTGTCTGGTGTTCATCCCTGCTTATCTGAGTGTTGGCTGCTGGAGAGGCTGTGTTCTGGTCTTTTTATTTCCTTCTTAGCTATTTTATTGTCTCTTTTGAATGGTGTATAAATATATTTAGGAACTACCAAGAAGAAAACCACACCCCCAACAATACTGAGAGGGCAACTTCTTGCTTGTAAACAGGGAACAAACTCCATACTCACCAGCAACGATGAAGTTACTTAGTCGGGCAATGAAGCAACTGCAAGCAAAGAGCCAAGCTGAGAGGGCACTAAGAACTCCGTACTTCAATATTTTTTAAAAAATATTGGAAGTACCAAATAGTTTTTGGTACTTTTTCACATTCATGCTTAGGTATCAAACCAGGAAGTGCAAGCAGCAGTGAGAAATAACATTCTGCTCTGTAAACATAAGCCATCCCCTGTATTTTCAGGAACGGCTTATGAACTGCACAGGTATGAAATAATAACGCTATCATTTACTCAGGATTTTGGATGATAATGTTCTAGCTGGAGCACATCCGCACAAAGGCCAAGTAGAGTCATCTTTTCTGGGTTCTGAAGCTAAGTAGGATCATGTCTGGTTGGTTCTTAGATGGGAAACTGCCAAAGATTTCAAGGATTGTGGGCCAGATCAGGAAGCTGAAAAGAACACCCCAGAAGCAGGCAGTGGCAACCTTCTTCCATCCTATTTCCAGGAAGACTGGTCTGGATTGTCCACGAAAGCACCAGGACTCAACCTTAAATCAAAGGATAACAGGCTTTGTTCAAGGCACTGTCCAGATCTGAGAATGGATCACCTCCTTTTTTTTGTTCCTCCCACCAGAACCGGTCCCAGGCCCTCAGAATGATGTAGGAGCCTCTGAGCTCCCATAAGCAACCTCTGCCTTTCCTTGACTCTGCAATGATCTCATTATTTGTGCTTACAAATGTTTACCCTCTTCTGCCGATGGAGCCAAATATTTTTCAAGCCCCTTAAAAGGGAAAGACGTTGCTCGCTACTTTGATCCGAAATGAAGGAAAACCGCAGCTGTGAAAACAATCTAAACTCTGCGGTTGCAGCCTTATCTCCCTGGCTTTTGCTGCAGGCTAGCAGTGGGTCCCTTGGTTTCCATGGCTACCTGCTAAGCAGCCCAGTCCTTTCGCTTGGTATTCCTGGAGTCAATCAGGGCTCATGAACGGAGGGAGAATTCAAGATCACTTGCTTTGTATGGAGAGTCCCATGGACTGCTGCCAGCAGAACCTTTTTTTTTTTTTTAAAGCATTTAAGGTTTTGGTTCCCAAGGTATAAAGTATAGGTTTGGGGGTTTTAGCCATTCACCAGGACACACAAGTATGACTCTTGGCAGGTTTCCTTGCTAGGTATCAAAGACAACCAATGTATGCCTTGGCATGTCATCAGCTGGTCTGTGTGTTTCTGCATCAAGCAGAATTCCTCCATGGCTCAAACATGGGGTCTTCTCTTTCCCGCTGGAGAAGAAGGAGAGGAAATGTAGAAGAGGTAATTTAGTTTTGTTGGGAGACATCTTGCAGGATCTGAGGGAGCATATGAAGTAACACAGCTGTGTGAGAGAAGGGCACCAAACTGAACTATCAAGAGGCCTTCTGCTGCCACCTTTCCTTGTTCCAAAGAGACTTCTTCTCTTTGAGCCCCTGTTGTTTCTTGGGTTGTATGCTTGTTGTAAACTTGAACAAATAAGTTCAATGCAGGTTGAACCCAATCTAGTTCCTTTCAGAGGTGGAAACCTTGGAGTTGGTCTAGAACAGGGGTAGGCAACCTTGGCTCTTTTATGACTCATGGACCAACTCCCAGAATTCCTGAGCCAGCATAGCCAACATAGAATTCTGGGCAAGTCCATGAGTCATAAAAGAGCCACAGTTGCCTACCCTGATCTAGAACATCTAAAGGACCCAAGATAAAGGAAGGTTGTTCCCATTCTTGAAATTGTACACATGTTTTGAAAATGCATTCAGGGTACGTATGCCTGAAAAACAGTCTTCCTGCCAAGCCTTCTGAATGACCACAAATAGAGATATTTGGTCTAGATCAGACATGTCAAACACAAGGCCCGCGGGCCACAAACGGCCCGCCACATGATTGAATCCGGCCCGCACAACTCTCCCAGAAATTACAAACGTCCGGCCCCCACCACATTGGCGCCGGCCCGGCTGAGCAGTTGCTCAGTAGGAGGCAGCAAGTGCAGGTGGGCTGGTGGAGCCCAGCACCATTTGCAGTTCGTTAAGTCTCCTGCAGCTCCAAAAAAGAAGTGGAGGAGGAGGAGGTAGGAGGGAGTAAGGTGGGACGCGGGGGGGGGGGGGAGGACGAGCAACACCCAGCCAGTGAGGGGGAGAGGTGCCCAGGCAGGAAGGCAGACTTGAGGCGGCCAGAGAAAGAGCCACAGATGGCTCCTCTGCCGGGCTTCTTTTGCATGCGAGCTACTTTGCCGGCCGCTGCTGAGGGCGAGCAGAGGTGCCCGGCCCGGATCCTGCAAGGCTCCGGCCGAGACACACCCCCAGCAGCAGAGCTGCTCCAGCTCCTCTGCTGGGCTTGTTTCACATGTAAACTACTTTGCCGGGTGCTGCTGGGGGCGCGTCTCAGCCGGGCCTTGCAGGATCCAGGCCAGGCGCTTCTTCTCACCCTCAGCAGCGCCCGGCAAAGTAGCTCGCACGTGAGGACAAGCAGAGGCGCCCGGCCCAGATCCTTCAAGGCCCCGGCTGAGACACGCCCCCAGCAGCAGAGCTGCTCCGGCTCCTCTGCCGGGCTTGTTTCATGCCTGAACTACTTTGCCGGGTGCTGCTGAGGGTGAGAAGGAGCGCCTGGCCTGGATCCTGCAAGGCCCGACTGAGATGCGCTCCCAGCAGCGGAGCCGCTCCGGCTCCTCTGCCGGGGTTGTTTCATGGCGAGCTACTTTGCCGGGCTCTGCTGGGGGCGTGTCTCGGCTGTGCCTTTCAGGATCCGGGCCGGGCGCCTCTGCTCGCCCTCAGCAGTGCCCGGCAAAGTAGCTCGCACGTGAAAAAAGCCCAGCAGAGGAGCCGGAGCGGCTCTGCTGCTG
>JAKJMR010021775.1:0-24280 GCA_024449315.1 Daboia siamensis
TAGAATAGAATAGAATAGAATAGAATAGAATAGAATAGAATAGAATAGAATAGAATAGAACCTTGGACATCTTCTAGACCAGGGGTAGGCAACCTTGGCTCTTTTATGACTCTGGACTTCAACTCCCAGAATTCCTGAGCCAGGTTGGGGGAACTATGGCCCCTTCAGGACTCGTGGACTTCAGCTCCCAGAATTCCTCAGCCAGCACGGCTCAGCTTGGAAACCTCTCCCTTTTCCCTCAGCGTGGCTGGCTCAGGAATTCTGGGAGTTGAAGTCCATGAGTCATAAAAGAGCCAAGGCTGCCTACCCCTGTTCTAGTCCAGCCCCCTGTTCAAGCAATTTATACAATTTCAGACAAGTGGCTGTTCAGTCTCTTCATACTTCCAGTCATGAGGCAACCACAACTTTTGAAGGCAAGCCACTCCATTGGTTGATCGTTCTCACGGTTAGGAAATTTCTTTGTAGTTCTAGGTTGCTTCTCACCTTAATTAGTTTCCATCCGTTGTTTCCTGTTTTGCCTTCTGGTGCTTTGAAAAATACGTTGACAACCCCCCCCCTCTTTGTGGCAGCCCCTCAAATACTAGAATACCACTATCATGTCACCCCAGTCCTTCTTTTCTCTAGTGAAACCCAAATTCTGCACCCGTTCTTCCTACGCATGATTGCTTAATGTTGTACTACTGTTCTCGCATATTCTGTTGCATTTAGCCAAACAAACTCTAAAGACAGCATGCCTTGTGAGTCTTTCAAACTGAAGGAGCCATCCCATGTCACAACGGACCATCATAATAAGGGGCTCACAAAATAATACATGGCCTAGTAGTGTGTCTCGCCAAAGGAACAAAGCCATGTTCCTCAGTGTATTTTAAACTGTGAAAAAAAGATCTTAGCAGTGTTGGTTTGTGTACGTCTTTGTCATTCAGGAGACACGCTGGAGTGCCCCACTCACCCACCATCTCAGCCATGGAGCATCCCATAAGACAAAAACTCTGTAACGCCTATGGTTTAGGAAAAGCAAAACCATCTCTGGCCTAAAGACTGTGCAGGATATGCACAATGTATGGCAGCTCTGGAGGATTTCATGGTTATTTTATTTCTGAACAAATAGGCACCACCAGGGTACAGATTGACTTTTGCCCTCTATCTCCACAGGCCTTTTTCATTTAGATTCATTTTTGCATTATTGGTCTTTGGCTTGAAAGATACTCAGACGGCCTATACTAAATAAGCTCTATTATTCAGAGAGAGGTATATGAGGGCAGGATAAGTCTCTGCCTCCCGCTCTGGCTGCTGTGATCTTAGCACCTTTAGGAACTCCGTTGCTCTGGGCTAGAGTGCTTCCGCCTTCGTTTCAAAGGAAGATCTTCAGCGAGGATGGTGAGGCAAGTCTTCCCAACCTGGTCTCCTCCAGACCTTGTGAAACTACCATTTCTATCCCGCCGAGGTAGAGCCATCAGCAGTCAAGAAGGGGAAGGCGGCTCAGCATGGGAGTTCTACCATTTCTTCTTGCCCCGCTGGACCTCACAAACATTGAGCTTTGTCTTTGCACAAGGAATAGAGCAGGGGTGTCAAACTCAATTTGATTGAGGGCTGCATCAGCATTGCCATTGCCCTCAAGGGGCCGGGTGGGTATGGCTAGGGTGGGCGAGGCCTACTGGGTGGGTGTGGCTAGAGTGCCTATGGCCTACTGGGTGGGCGTGGCCAGCTCTACATCATTCGCATCAAGGGTGCCTATGGGGGCCTGGGCAGGAGTGGGACAGATCTGAGGGTCTCTGGCAGAAGGAGGGTCTCTGGGCCAGGGCCAAGGCAGTGGGGGGCCATTCCCTTACTGCTTCCAGGATGGCTTCACGGGCTGCATGAAACCACTTTGCGGGACGGATTTGGACCCCGGGCCTTGTGTTTGACATGTCTGGAATAGAGTCATGGATGGACGTCCAGAGAATTGTGGATTCGAACAGTCCAAATTGTTTCCCGCCCCCCTTTCAAATTATGTTCATAGAATATGAAGATAAATACTAACCAGACTGCCAGAAAGAAGGAGAGACAGAGATAAAGAAAAAGAGGGGAGTGTAGAAAACGAAAACCGTAGGGGGGGGGAAACAGCAGAAGTATAAAAAGAAAGTGATTCCAACTTTTATAAAAGAGATAATAAATAAAAACTTAAATTCAACCCTTAGTTTAAAGGTATATTCTACAGTAGTATCCTTTGAACTATGGTGCTGGAGAAGACTCCTGCGAGTCCCTTGGACTGCAAGGCGCTCAATCCGGTCAGTCCTAGAGGAGATCAACCCTGACTGCTCTTTAGAAGGCCAGATCCTGAAGCTAAAACTCAAATCCTTTGGCCACCTAATGAGAAGGAAGGACTCACTGGAGAAGAGCCCAATGCTGGGAAAGATTGCGGGCAAGAGAAGAAGGGGACGACAGAGAATGAGGTGGCTGGATGGAGTCACTGAAGCAGTAGGCGTGAGCTTGGATGGACTCCAGAAGATGGTAGAGGACAGGAAGGCCTGGAGGAACATTGTCCATGGGGTCACAATGGGTCAGACATGACTTCGCAGCTAACAACAACAACAACATCCTTTTTTCAAACAATAGGGTTTACCAATCACTGAATCCATATGTCATTTTTTTTATTATTATTATGGCAGGTTAACTTTCCAATTTTCTCGGAATCGTTGAGAAAGTCATTTCAACGTCTCCTCGTTTTTAGGTATTTCAATGGATCAGATGCAAATGCTTTGTGGAGGGAGGCCGCCTAAGAACTTCTCAGTACATCTGATTAAGATTTATTTGCAGGGGTTTTGTAATTACTGAACTGTCAGTTGGGAAATGTTGTAAGAAACTGGATTTCAGCACCAATATTAAAAAAAAAAAAGACAGCAAGATATCTGTCTGGTTTTATGTTTTCTTCTGTTTCTCTAGTATAATAGGAGCGTTTTTGCCCTTCTGAGTTTTTGCGCTTAAAGAAAAAAATACATAAATGTAATACTTATGATAAGCATAACAAATGTTTCCATTTTTTTATCCTTTTGTTCATGTCTCTTCATGTATATACATATGAACAAGGGCCCACAGAAAGACTGGCTTTGTGACACGGAGGATCAAATTATCTTGTTTTTCATTCCTCTCTTTTTTTGACTTTCCAAGGAACTCTACTGATAGCTGCCATGATGTCTGAGTGGGTGGACACCGACTCCTTCTTCCCCGCCCCCCATCAAGCTTAAAATAACAATTTTAAGTATTTTTATTTAGGAGGATAACTTTAGTAATTTTTGCCCTACTTATTGACAGTCTTGATGAGGTTAACACCAAAGCAATGACACAGCAAGACTAAATATAGAGCAGAGGGCACAAAACAGAACTTTTTCAATCAAAGTCTATTTTGAATAGATACTTTAATTTATAGTCTGTTAAAAATATTTCCAAATGTGACACTCATCAAATTTTCTTCAGCAAGATTGACGGAAAGAAAAGAATAGAGAATCTGATTTTTTTTTAAAAAAAAAAAAGCAAAGCTTTGATATACATAACGAAGTCCTTCTAAAGATTACTTAACTTTAAAGATTTAATAGAATCAGAAGACAAATAATATCAAGAGCTGATGTGAAATTAGCTCTTATATTGTGGGGTGAGGTGATTGTCCAAGTGAACCTCATTTGAACTTCTTAGGAGTCCTCAGATCAAACAGGTTAATGTAAGACATGCTCGGAGCTGCAAATCAACATTTTGAGAGTCCTGGATCCTTCAGTCCAGCTCTAGTGAAAATGGGATCTAGTAATTTAAATCAGGGCTGCAGTTAAAATCTTACATCCCATGTCTCCTCTTTGATCTTCTGCATTGATGTAGGGAAGTTTCTGATGCATCGTGAGCCTTGGTAGAGCAGAGGGCTAATGCCTCCTTAAGTAACACCAGCTGCCTGCAATTAGTGCAGGTTCGAGTCCCACCAGGCTCAAGGTTGACTCAGCCTTCCATCCTTCCGAGGTAGGTAAAATGAGGACTCAGATTGTTGGGGGCAATTAAGCTGACTTTGTAATAATGCCGCTTGGGGTGTGTGTGAAAGCCCTAACAAGCAGGCATATACATAGAATGAAGGCTACTGCTAAGCTTGTAAGCCGCCCTGAGTCTTCGGAGAAGGGCGGGGTATAAATGTAATAAAAATAAATAAATAAATAAAATTTTAGAAATGCATCATAATTTTTCCATGTGCACTTGTCTCCAGTGTCATAGCTGCTCTGAGCTGTTTGGCTTGCTTTAATGGGACCCATATTCACTTTACCAAGACAATGATTGGCATTTAATCGTTCCCTGATGAATTTGTGTCTGTTCTTGTGTGAGAAGTAGTTGCGAGTGATGGAATTTGGAGCCAAGAGCTGTGTCATACCTCCCCCCTGCTGTGCATTTAATTTTTAAACCTCTTAACTTCTGTCAGCTGCACCACTCTACTACATTTTTAGCATTCTAGTTTTCTCTGACTTTCTTAACCATAGTGATCCAGTGTTTGTAGCATTAAGAGTTTGGACCATCTGCTGCCCACCCTTTGCGCTGTAAGGACAAAATAACCAAGCTGCGAGTGCACAGCTGGATTTCTTTTAGCTACATTTAATACAGCAAAATTTGTTCTTAGTGCAACGGAGTAAGCCATTTAAAATACAAACAGTTTCAAATAAAATACAGTTCAGTATATCCTTCATTCCTCGTGCTACAAAAAGTCATTTATAGTGTGTGGC
Source organism: Daboia siamensis (assembly GCA_024449315.1). Taxonomy (NCBI): domain Eukaryota; kingdom Metazoa; phylum Chordata; class Lepidosauria; order Squamata; family Viperidae; genus Daboia; species Daboia siamensis. The sequence continues at coordinate 4,728 of JAKJMR010021775.1, forward strand.
AGAACAGAACACTCACATAGTAATCATTTTTATTTACCATGATTTGGTAAAATTTCTACCAAATCATGGTAAAAATGACCCTTCTAGAGGACAGCATAAGTCCTGTAAGAAGATAATTGCATTCAGGGCATGTCTTCACCAGTTTTCCTTGAAATCTGAAAAGAGTTTTCAGTTTAAATCTGACTGGACTGTCCCAAAGAGGCTTACTCCTTCACTTAACGTTACTACAGTTTCCTAGAGGAAAAATGAAACAGCTGGCAAATAAATCAATTAGCTGGTTGAGGAAGGAGCAGTATGTACAAATCCTTGTCCGGGATGCAATAAGGACTCTTGCCTTGGGCAGAGGATTGAACTAGAAAACCTACAAGGTCCCTTCCAGGATTCTGTGATTCTTTATGAACCACCTGGACTTTGTTTTGCTGATCTTCCAGAAGGAAAAAAAAAATATTCATTCTCCTTTTGTTTTCAAATCTCGCTAAAGGTCTGATAGTTTTCTTTGTGCGATTAGCCTATTTCCCCTCTTGGTCTGACTACTAATTACGATGGGTGTATTCATAACACTAATTCTGTAGAATTACAGGGTTTAAAGCAGCCTAATGCAGCCTCTGTTCAGTGCGGAAAATCTACCGTGACAGGGTCTCCGATAGGCGGTCATTTTGGTCACCCTGTGAAGCTTTGCCTGGTTTATTTAATAAGCCACAATTGCCTGGAATCCTGTCGCATGCTGAGCCACAGCCAAAGAAAACACAAGGTGGTTTGAGCGTCTCTTTTTCCCCATCAGCCAGAACTTGACTTCTGTTTTTCTAGCAATCCTTTTAACCCTTGTTGGAGGGATTCAGATGACCCTGTGTGTGGCATAGGGAAAGAAAATTATGTGTACATTGTATGATTTCATAGGTTCAAGAATGCCACGTTGCAGTGAGATGAGAGTCCAGCATCAGAAGCTAGTTTTCAAATGTTCCTGTTGTGAAGCTGTTGAGATCTTGCCTGGAACGCTAGCAAAAGAGACTTCAGTCTGTTGCAACAATGCATTGCATCAGTGGCCCTGTGGGTGCAAAGCTGTTCTCATTTCAGAACGGAGCTGGCTGTACAGAAACCATCCAGTAACTTGCTGGTGATATGTAACAACAGCAGATGGTGCTCTGTCCTTCCTGATTTCTAGTTAACGAAAGATTTCAGTGCCACATCCACAGAGCGAGATTAAAAAAAAACATGCCACAAGAATATAAACTGCTGGTGCATTTCAGTCCCATGACACCATTGAGTAGGACTCCAGTGTAGAGTACATTGTTTGTGTCACTAAGCAGTCAATACAAAGAAAGTCTGAAAACTATGCCAAGCAACATGTACTCATTAAGTTTACAAACAGAAGGGGCAGGATTGGTTGCTGGAAGAGAACCTACGTCCTTGATTGAGTTGGCATCTAGAGACAGACCCGGTTGAGGAAGGTTTATTCTTACTAATTTCCTGCATCTGATATGGACCCGATCAGGGAAAAGGTTTTAACAAAATTTCCCATGGACTGATTTGCTCTCTTGCCTTTAGCTTGAATACGGGGAAAGTTGGATTTAGTTTCTAAACAGAGAGAGACTTTTGACTCAATAGGTCAACCAAAGGGCATCCCCCATCCCTTCAGCATATCCTGTATAATATTAATGTAACTTTTTAATCCAATCCTTAAAATTAAAGTCTATAGAGACATAGTGCCCCAACTTTTTGTTTTTTAGAAAATATTTCAACAATCTGTGAAGAGCGCTTAGCTTGCATCCGTTCTGTAGCATCAGGACTACAGCTAGTCCTGAACTTAACAAACCACAAATGAGCTCAAAATTTCTGCGGCTCAGTGAGATATTTGTTAAGTGAATTTTGCCCCACTTTATGAACTTTCTTGTCACAGTTGTTAAAGTGAATCACTGCATTTGGTAAGTTAGTAACTCGGTGGTTAAGTGAATCCGGCTTCCCCATTGACTTTGCTTGTCAGAAGGTCGCAAAAGGTGACCACGTGACCCCAGGACACGGCAACGGTCATAAATAGGAACGAGTTGCCTAGTGCCTGAATTTTGATCTCCTGACCATGCTGGATGCTGCAAGGGTTGTAATGGTCATAAGTCATTTTTTTCAGTGCCATTGTTACTTCAAATGGTCGCTAAACGAACTATTGTGAAACGCGGACCACCTGTATAGATTTCTTTCTATCTTTGGCATTCAGAAAAGGGGGGGGGAATTCAGAGTTCTTCTTAAAATGCCCACTCCTAAATTTCGGAAACACAGTTCAGCATCAGACTTGTTTTTCTGGCAGACCTATTGCAAGGGGGGCCAAGGAGGCTGATCCTAAATGTGAGGGCGAATAAATCGGGCTGAAGATTATTGAGGGTCATTTTGGCGAAGTTTCTAAAAAGGGCACCTGGCTAGAAATCAGGAGACGGGGAGTTGTAGCCCCTCTTAGCCATCAAGCCGGCTGGGTGACCTTGGGCTGATCACACACCCTCAGCCCTAGGAAGGAAAAGGCCAAGACAAGCCACGTCAGGAAGCTTTGTCAAGAGAAGTGCATGGATTTGTCCATGTAGGCAGTGATGACGGTGACGGTGAGGATAGCTACTTGCTAACTGACTGGCTGTTTACTCTGGTGATGGAAAATGAACTTCACATTTCTGTGATTGCATGTAGAACTTGGTATGTTGAGCAGTAAGTTGTATTACATTCCAGCAGGGTTAATATACAGCCTGGAACCTGATTTCATTGAAATGGAAAAAAACCCCCGACAGGTTCTCTAGTCTAGTCCATCTGAAACCTTTGGAAGTTAATGTGTCTGCCACAAATTAATTCATGATGAAGCCGCGCCAGCTTTGCGGGTTTCTCCAGGAAATATGCAATGTTCTTTCTTGTGAGTTGACTATGTAACCTACCTAATAGAATATGTATGAAAAGCAGAAGGCAGGATGCTTGCTTGCATTAGAAAGATTGGGTGACTCGTTAAGCTATTTAGCCTTTGTACAAAGCAACTATTCTTTTTCTTTTAAGATCCTCACATTAAAGTCTCTGGAAAAAAGGAGAATGTTAAAGAAGCGAAGGAAAAGATCATGTCTGTCTTGGATACAAAAGTAAGTTGAAAATTTAACTACTCATCTTTAGGCTAGAATTCTAGGTTTTAAGTTGTTGTTTATTTTAACTTGACAGGAATAGAGAAATGATGATATTTGGTATTTAGTTCACGAGGGCAAAGTTCCTTACTAGAAGTGATGAGCAATCTAATATGGATTTTTCCATAGTTGGTTACCTGAGATTTCAAAAATAAATAATAATCTACCACCATCCAGAATTCTGTGGGTAATTATGATTTATGTAAAACTCCCAAAGTCTACTCAGTTCTGCCATGGTGCCACATTTCAAAGCAGCATCCATCCAAAGAGACGTTGAATGCAAGGACTTTCATGTATTGTTGGTGATTTGCATCCTTTGCTGCAACGGTTCAGCGTTGTTTCTACCTAGGATTTGGACACCTGATGTAGACAAGCATCCTGACCTGCCCATAATAAGCGAAATATATAGCTAAAATAAAGAAGTCGCAGTCCAGACTAGACTTCACCATCCCAAATTGTGTATCTAAGCCTTGAAAAAGTGTGGGAAGTTGCCTATATTTGGGACCAGGATATTTTCATGGGTTGGTAATTTGTCTCTTGAACCTGTTTTCAGAAATAGTGGGGCATCCAGTTTAAGCCCTCATCTAATTACTCATCGGACATCAGGCTTCCCAAATTGGCCCAAAGTCCATATACTTGTGAATAGCTTTTAGGAAAGTTTCACCTGCTCACCTTCCCATCTCAGAGTCTTTGAAAGCAAGGCCAAGGGAAAAAAATAATAATGACAGTTTTAACATAACAGCACACCCAACATCTTGCTGAGTTTCTGTGCAAGATAACTTTTGTAAACCAGCCTAAAAACGGTGGTGGTTGTTGCTGTTTTCAAATGTGCAATATCTTAATAGAGCTGTTGGAAAGTGACAAAGTTTTTGAGCCAGCCCCCAATGAGTAAAGACTGGAGCGCTAAAACATTTAAAAACACTTCCTTTAGGAGAGAAAATGACTTTCTTAACTCCTTCGCATAATTTCTATGCTGGATCTGCATTGACTGATTCTGATGCCAACCAATCATTTCTAGCCTGGATTTTTAAGGACAGGCTTTTTGTACAAAAACAAAAAAACCCTTAGTTTTGAATTAAATATAGTCATATCTATTTAAAAGCACACACTCTCTGTGGATTTTGTGCTGTAGAGATTTTTGCTTGCACATTTGAGGTAGAGCAGGGGTCCCCAACTCCCGGGCCCTGACCTGACTGTGGCCTGTTTCAAACTGGGGCACGTGAGCTCCATTCACGTGAGCGATGTGCGTGTGAACCTGCCACACACACACACACACACACACACAACGGGCCAGGCCACCAAAATAAAAAAGTTGGGGACCACTGAAATAGAGAGCTTGGTCACAGATAAGAATGTTCCTTTTAGTTTGTACAAAATATATCCATTTTTAGTTTTGAAAAAAAATCCTTCATTTGCTAACTCAGGAAAAGAGATTTGAAATGGACCAGAGGAAATCTCACCAGAAAAAAATGGGTTTAGGTTGGAAACCAAGGCTTGAATGTCAACAGTTTCATAAAGGTGAAATGCATCATTTCCCGGGAGAGAGAAATAAAGAATGTTCTGATTTCAATTTCAGAGCAATCGAGTCACCCTGAAGATGGACGTATCTCACACTGAGCATTCCCACGTCATTGGCAAAGGAGGGAATAATATTAAAAAAGTGATGGAAGAAACAGGCTGCCACATCCATTTTCCAGATTCCAATCGAAACAACCAAGCAGAAAAAAGCAATCAAGTGGGTGTTCTCTGAGCTTCTCTTGAACCCTGAGACTGTGCAACAACTCTGATGAAGTCGGAATTGTCTCCTAGGACTTTGCAAAGCTTTTGTGGAAAAGCATTTAGCCTATTTCTCTTGGGAGGGCACCACTTTCATACTTTGTGTTTGCTTTTGCATTTGGAGGAGGAGGAGGAGGAGGAGGAGGAGGAGGAGGAGGAGGAGGAGGAGGAAAAGGCAGTATATTGTATATGTAAAATTGCATGCTTTTCCCAAGAAAAGCTCTTTTCCAGAAAAAAGCTTCCTTGGGAGATACTGAAATTAAGGCTTGAGCACTAGATGCTTATTCTGGGTGTATTTGTCATCATCCTTGTGCACTCCAAAGAAGTTGTCAAGGGCGCCATGCATACCTTTTCAGCAGGACACTTTTAAAAGGTTCTTGAAGCCAAATTGTGTTTCAGTGTGCGGTTTTGTCAAATCACTGAATTTATTTTGACCTCGCTTCAGTCCCCCTGGTCATTCTGTGCACAATAACTCTGTGAGCATCAGTAATGCCATGCCCATCAAAAAGTGTAACAGATGTGGCTGGTTTTTGGTTGCAGTTTTTCTCTCAGACGATATCTCTCTCTGATGAGCAACCCTGTTTCCTGTAAATTTGTAAAGAGCACACCCACATAACCTCAGAACTTGTTTTTAATTTCTCTAACATTTGTAAATGTTAGGGCAAACCTGAAGTGTTCAAGGCAACAACATCTCAGGTGTGTCTAAGCAGGGCATACAAACAAGGCCCAGATATTCAGATATTTTTTGCTTCTGTGCCAAACTCAAATGCAGTAGGCTTGAGTCTTTTGTGAAGGCGTCTGCAAGAAACTAGAATTCCAAGAGATCTCTGCAGTAGATCAATATTCTGTCAAGGATACTCTGCCGCCTTCTGCTGTTATTAGAATTTAACTATTGGTCCTGTCATTTCCACAGGTGTCTATCGCCGGGCAACCAGCTGGAGTGGAATCTGCCAGAGTTAGAATACGGGTAATTATGAAATGTAAAATTCCCGAGTGCTGCGTAGCAGAGTGAGCACCTGTTACTCGTCCCAGCTTCTGCCCACCTAGCAGTTCGAAAGCACGTAAAAATGCAAGTAGAAAAATAGGGACCACTACGTTGGGAAGGTAACAGCGTTCCGTGCGCCTTTGGCATCTAGTCATGCCGGCCACATGACCACGGAGATGTCCTCGGACAAGCGCTGGCTCTTCGGCTTTGAAACGGAGATGAGCACCGGCCCCTAGAGTCGGAAACGACTAGCACGCATGTGTGGGGGAACCTTTACCTTTACCTTTAATTATGAAATGCCAGCATGAGTGAACGTTACTTTAAAAAGATGGAATTCCTCCAGATGTGTTGTGTGTTCTGCAAAGTTTGCAGCTCGGGGAGTTTAGCGCACCTGGAGCTGCAACTTTTCTTATTGTTTTCCCGACTTCCATTCCAGTGGTATTAAAGCTCAGCTGCCTGTCAAGTGAAGTAGACTCCTCGAGGCCTAGTTTGCACCATCTGTACTCAGGAGAGGGGAGACCATAAGCCACAGCATAGAAGAAGAAAGTATTTCTTTAGAGACTTCTTGTCACTTCCTGGCTCTCTATAGATACTGTTCCTGTCGCTGTGTATCCTCGTCAGGATTACTGCCCCTTAATGCCAACTCAATAGATCTTATCCCTGTAGAGCTTTCCATGTTGCTAGATATAAGAATTAACATGTTCAACTATGAAGCCTTAGCAGTTCAGAACCTCAGCGTGCTTTCCCACCCCACCACCCGCCTCCCATTCATTGTCTCCTGATTTTACAATATTCTGTAGATCCAGGAAAGCGGGCTCTTTGGTATGTGAGAAGTTTTATATCAAAGTGTATTTTATTCTTTATCGTGTTTCCATCTTCCCTTAAAACATTAACTGAACTCACAATGGACTGAGAATCCATTTCGCCACTAGATAATCGACAGTCAAGCTGAAATTAAATTAATCGAGTAAAAATACCAAATGGGGAAAAAAAAATTTTACTCATACTTCCTCAAAACCTCAAGTAGGTTACCCAGACCTAATCCACATATGAAAGAATCAGGTCTTTAAAAAACAAATAGAGCTAATTAAATTAGGTCTCCCAGCAGAACTGCAACTTCACAAGAATAAACCTACCTACACACACACAGACACAAACACACACACACCCCTCAAGTGTCACCCTAGAATCAGCACATAGACGTTTCCACACCAGGACAAGCTCCTCGGTAAAAGTCTGTTGCCATGCCCCATTTCTCTGCAGCTGCCCCTAAAGGCAAACTCCTTGCTTTTAGGAATAAATATTTCTTCTTTCCTCACAGCTTTTCTGGATCTCATTTTTATTTATTCTCCTGCAACCCTGGCTCCAGTTGGAACCCCAGATTATTCTTCTGACAGGTGGCAGCCCCACTGTCTGAAATGTTCTCTCCATCTAAGCCAGGGGTAGTCAACCTTGGCTCTTTTATGACTCAAGGACTTCAACTCCCAGAATTCCTGAGACACCATAGCTGGCTCAGGAATTCTGGGAATTGAAGTCCATGAGTCATAAAAGAGCCAAGGTTGCCTACCCCTGCTCTAAGCAAAGCCTGTAGTTTGAGTCTCGGGCTAGCCCGCTGCCCCTGCCCTCCCCATTTTGGCTGAGGAACAGCTAGGGAGAGTTATTTCTCCATCAGTCAAAGAAAAACAGCATGATAGACACGACCAAAGCCATGGACAGATGGAGGCAAGCCGTGAGGGAACCAGGTAGCCCATTAAGGAAGTTCAACTGAGTTGCTTGGATTGGAAGGAGCGGGCTTCACTTCTTATACCCTATTAAAAATGGGGAATGCTACTAGCTTGCACATATTTTCATTCTTTACTTCCTCTGAACTGAATGGCTGGCTGAAAATCGTTGGTTTTGGCTTCCCGCTTTCATCAGTCAATCTTATGTTCCGCAGTTCTTAGATTTCTCTGGAGCTCCCTTCCAATGCCTCGTTGCTGCCTGGGCACGAAGCCCGAGACTGCCAAACTCATTAGGGCGATTGCTGTATTTCATCTGCTATTCTAGTGGTCTGTGGTTCTGCTGAGTTTTTCCTCCTTTTGTATTGTATATTTCATTGGGGGGGGGGGGGGGGGGCAGTGGGGATGCATTGCGTGAAATGAAAAATTGAAATAGTTCCTGGTCTTTCCTCCCTGCTCCACAAGGAGCAGAATCCTGGCCTCTGAAGTGACGACAAAGGATCCCCCATTTTTAATAACAAGGGGCTTTCGATGTGGTGCAGAGTAGAGGTCTGCCTGAAGGCCTCCCAGCTCTGTGCTCAAATACGCAGCATATTACCAGGGTAGATATGATGGAATTCAGCATATTAGCAGAGTAGATATGATGGCATTTACGCTGATTATTTGCTGTGGATTTGTTTTGGTTGCTGTCCTAGGAACTGCTGCCCTTGGTGTTAATGTTCGAATTACCTATAGCTGGAATCCTTCAACCAATCCCCGATCCAAGTTCTCCCACGATTCAGCACATATCGCAGACATATAATATTTCGGTGTCCTTTAAGCAGCGTTCTCGGACGTACGGTGCTACGGTCATGATCAGAGGGTCCCAGAATAACGCCAGCGCCGTGAAGGTGAATTATTGATCTGAGCTTAATGGTTTTAGGGAGTCGTTTGATGGGGTTAGGGCAGGGGTGTCAAACTCAATTTCATTGAGGGCCACATCAGCACTGCGGTTGCCCTCAGGGGGCCGGGTGGGTATGGCCAGGGTGGGCGTGGCCTACTGGGTGGGCATGGCTAGAGTGCGTATGGCCTACTGGGTGGGCATAGCCAGCTCTACATCGTTCGCATCAAGGGTGCCTGTGGGGGCCTGGGCTGGAGTGGGACAGATCTGAGGGTCTCTGGCAGGAGGAGGGTCTCTGGGCCAGGGCCAAGGCAGTGGAGGCCATTCCCTCACTGTTTCCAGGATGGCTTCACGGGCTACATGAAACCACTTTGCGGGCCGGATCCGGCCCCCAGGCCTTGTGTTTGACATGTCTGGGTTAGGGTTTTCTTGAGTGGGTGGCTAGTAAATGGGGCTTGGCCAAGAGGGGAGGAGAATGTAGATCCAGAGACCATATTTCAGGCATAATATAAATTGCAATTGGGGATTGCAAGTAGAAGTCAGAGTTGCCTAGACCACATATTGTACCTGTGTTCAGAGTTCAAGGTGGCCTTGCTTACAACTAAATGGGCAAAAACATTAAATGTTTGCCCAAGACATTTGTGCCATCGGTTTTATCTTAAAGCAAGGCTCTCTTTGCTGCATAGATGATGATGATGACGACAAAGATGTCCATTTTTTAAGGTTCTGCGTTTGCTTCCAGGGATAAATAAATAATCTTTCCCTACAAGCTACTTGGGTGTTTACCTGGTGATTTACCAGAGTTTGTTGTTACAGGATAATTTCCTAGAAACAGAATATGAAGCCTACTGGAATAAGCAAACCATTTTGTTTCAAATATCTATGGAGATGCTCAGTCATCCAGACCATGGTTGTCCCAAAGGTGCTTTTTCCAAAATGCAACTGGAATTTCTTGGTAGTTTCCCCACCCCCCATTTTTTTGAAATTGTTTCACTTGTCACCCAGGAAGCTTCTTCAGAAGATGATCGTCTTTCAATGAGAACAGAAACTATTTCAAAGCAGGGGGGGGGGGGGACCAGGAAAATCCAGTTGCCTTTTGTTTCAAATAATTTTAAGCACAACTCTTTGCAAAATGGGGAACTTCAAAGTTTCGTATCAGAAAGAAAGGTGCTTTTCCACCCCTTTGAAAGGCCAGGATCTGCACCAAGATAGTGAATATTATAAATTTCCTTCATGTTCTCCTCCTTGGACAGGAAGGAACCGCTCTGCTCTTGGAGCACCTGGCCGGCAGTTTGGCCTCCGCGATCCCGGTGAGCACCCAGCTGGACATAGCAGCTCAGCATCACCTCTTTATGATGGGCCGAAATGGCAGCAACATCAAGCATATCATGCAGAGAACCGGTGCTCAGATCCATTTCCCCGATCCTAGTAATCCCCAGAAGAAATCCACAGTCTACCTCCAAGGCACAATCGAATCGGTCTGTCTTGCCAGACAATATGTCATGGTAAGTGTCCTGAACGATGGGGCCATGCACGGGGCAGCAGATGTGGGAACATCTGCCTTTTGTGGATCATCGGAAGCCCCAACTGAATCTGCTGTCACCGGTCACTTCACACTGACTCCAGGTAGTCCTCAAATTACGACCACAACTGAGCCCAAATTTTCTGTTGCTAAGGAAGACATTTGTGAAGTGAATTTTGCCCCATTTTATGAACTTTCTCGCCACATTTGTTAAATGAATCACTTTAGTTGTTCAGTTAGCAACACGGTTGTTAAGTGAAACTGGCTTCCCCATTGACTTTGCTTGTCAGAAGGTCCCAAAAGGGGATCACATGATCCCGGGACGTTGTGACCGTCATAAATATGAGTCAGTTGTCAAGAGTGAATTTTGATCACGTGACCCATGGGGATTCTGCAGTGGCCATAAGTCTGAAAAATGGTCATAAAGTCAGTTTTTTCAGTGCTGTTGTGACTTTGGACGGTCACTAAATGAGCTGTTGTAAGTCGAGAACTACCTATGCCAGTAATTAGGCCACCTCTTTTATGGAAGAAAGCCACCCAGAAAAATCACGCTTGGCTGAAACTCTCTTACCCACATCCCAAATTATATTTTTTTCCCTCTGCTCGGAGAATAGAGTAGGAATCGGGCTCAAGAGTTCAAACCCAGATTAGCCACCTCCATGTGTACTAGCTGTCAGCTACCCATCCAGAAAGGGATGCGGTGGCTCAGTGGTTAGGATGCTGAGCTTGTCAATCAGAAGGTCGGCAGTTTGGTCGGTCGAATCCCGAGTGCCACGTAACAGAGTGAGCGCTTGTTACTCGTCCCAGCTTCTGCCAACCTAGCAGTTCGAAAGCATGTAAAAATGCAAGTAGAAAAATAGGGACCACTATGGTGGGAAGGTAATAGCGTTCCGTGCGCCTTTGGCATCTAGTCATGCCGGCCACATGACCACGGAGACGTCCTCGGACAAGCGCTGGCTCTTCGGCTTTGAAACGGAGATGAGCACCGGCCCCTAGAGTCGGAAACGACTAGCACGCATGTGCGGGGGAACCTTTAACTTTACCTTTTACCCATACAGATAGTCTGTTATTTTTGCACTTTCAGACAGTTTGTCATTGTTAAGACGTTAGTCCCACTGAAGGCTCCTGTGCCTCCCTCTGAAGGCATTGAAGCTGCTTCGCTTGGCTGGTTCTTAACTCTGATTATTCAGCCAGCTTGTAGGATTTTCCAATGCACCAGAAAGCAAGATAAGAAGCAAAAGAAGAGGAAAAAGAGATGGGACACATGTCTGGAAGGGTATAAGGCAGGGGTAGGCAACCTTGGCTCTTTTATGACTCGTGGACTTCAACTCCCAGAATTCCTGAGCCAGCATTGAAGTCCACGACTCATAAAAGAGCCAAGGTTGCCTACCCCTGGTATAAGGTCTCCTGCTTGGGCAGGGGGTTGAACTGGATGACCTCCAAGCTCCCTCCTGATTCTGTTCTGTAATTTGAAAATTCCTGGACACAAAAGTGAGGTCCTGACTGTATCCAGTCCAGAATTTCCTTGTGTCTGAAGGTGTCTTGTGGATTTTTGGAATTTGAGACTTGCCAAGTGCAAAGAAGTTGTTGAACGTTGAAATCCCATAATCCAAAAAGAGTAGCCACAGGAGTGCTAGACGGCGTCACGTGTCCTGTACATGCCTTGGAGAGTCACTAACACAGCCATTCTTTCTTTCAAATGCAGCAAGGGAGCTCACATTTTATGGGATGGTAAGACCTGGTTCTCTTTTATCTATTCTGTAGCATTTTAATTTTCAAACCTGGCACACGTCGTTCCACATTTAAGGCATGACAAATGGGGCACATCCAGAGGAGGTCCTTGCAGAATGCAAGATGCAAAGAAGAACACGAGTTGGATGTAGACCCCACGGTCCCCCCAGTTCTGCTTTTCTGTTAAAAAGTTAGACTAAAGGGAGAGTAGAACATCCACTTTAAAATATTCAAACAATTCTCAGCTGAATTACGACCGTTCTTGATTGATCCAGATGGGAGAACTGAAACGAAGAGTTAGAAATTGCAGATTGTATGGAAAATATGGCGTCGGGTGTTGAAATTTTTCATCTCATCAGCGCAGTGGGCGGGGTTCACTACATATTTTTGTTTTAGTGTGTTTTGCACGCATATTTCTGTTTCCAGTGCCAAATTGTCTTGTCTTTCTGGCTCTCCCCTATTCGTTACTGGATTTTTTTTCATGTCTTGGAAGTTGACTGGACAGTGCTGCATGATCGTAATAGACCTGCACGCAAATAACTAGCTCATACGGGCTTGTACGTGTGTATGTATGTACCTATTGCTGAAAGGATCAGAAGATTTATTCCCAAAACTATTCTCTTAAGTTTCAAAGGCTCTTCAGAAGTTTTAGTTAGGCAAAAGCTGAGCTTGTAAGTTCTTACTTGTATAGCAGATCCTATCCAGGTGTCACCCGTCATTGTGTGTCTCCAGAAGCGGTGAATGCTCCAACAGTGGAAGTTTTTAAGAAGAGACTGGAAAGCCATTTGTCTGAAATGGTACAGGGTTTCCTGCCTGACCAGGGGGTTGGACTAGATGACCTCCAAGGTCCCTTCCAACTTTATGATTATGATTATGTTCTTGAACTACTGAGAATTCAAATAATGAAACTGCCTGAGAAACATATTCTGTCAATATGGAAATGTCAAACAACTGACGTTTCTAGAATCTGGAAACCTCTTGTTAGACCATGTGAGTGAAATGCAGGATTGGGGATGTGTTTGTGCTGGAAATAGTGAACAGGGGATTGCTATTCAACTCTGTGTTGCACAAAACCTGAAGGACTTCCCAAACTTTGTATTGGATTTTGCATTTAATCTTCCAGGGCTGCCTTCCTCTTGTGCTGATGTTTGATATGAAGGAAGAAATTGATGTAGAACCACATTTTATTACCCAGCTGATGGAGCAGCTAGATGTCTTCATCAGTATTAAACCAAAGCCGAAACAGACCAGTAAGGTGAGTAGAACAGACTCTGCTTTTTCTGGACAAGACTGTATTTAGCTTTTAAGTATCTTGCTTGAAAATTAAGACAGCCTATTCTGATCATCGCAGGGAACACGATGGCTCAGTGGTTAAAGATGCTGAACTTGTCAGCGGGAAAGCTGATAGCCCGGGTTCAAGATCCAAGCACCACGCAACGGGATTGAGCTCCCATTCCACCCTCAGCTCTTGTCCGCCTAGCACCATGATGGCGAACCTATGGCACACGTGGCACGCAGAGCCCTCTCTTTGGGCACGTGCGCCGTCGCCCCAGTCTTAGGCCTTCAGCTGGGTTTTATAAAACCTTTTCGCTTTAGGCCTTCGCTGCCGTGTGCAAAAAAAGAAAAAAAAAGGTTTAATCAATCAATTTCAACTTCTTGCGGGAAAAAAGTTCTCGCAAAGTTGGAATTGATTGATGGAACTTTTTAGTCCCACCCAGTCTGCCGTTACCACTGCAGCCGCGCCCACCCAATGGGCCACGCCCACCCAATGGGCCACACCCGCCCGGCACCCGACGACACATAAGTGGGTTTTGGGCTGCAGTTTGGGCATTTGGTCTCCAAAAGGTTCGCCACCACTGACCTAGCAGTTTGACAGCATGCAAATCCAGCTAGATAAATCGGTGCCACTTCAGTGGAAAAGTAGCAGCTTTCCGTGCACCTCGGCATATAATCATGCTGGCCACAGGACCACAGAGGTGTCTTCAGAGAATGCGGGCTAGCTTGGCTAAGAAAGAGAGATGAGCACTGCCCCCTTGTGTTGGGACACGACCGGAGCAGAGGAAACCCTTTCCTTTTCCTACTTGGTAATAATAGAGTTATTATGATGAGAAACCTGTTTTAACCGCGTTCGAACACATACTCATCCAGTGTCTGTTTACTACGTAGGCTGAGTAAGAGAGGGGACAGTATACAGTCCTGTCCCACTTCTTTTCCACTCTGGAGCCAGCTCAATTCACCCTCTGCCATGCAGATTGTGGCTTGCTCTTCTTTGTGTCATTTTCTATGCAGATAATGAGATACTCTATGATTCCCATTTTTCTAAGGACCCTCAAGAGTTGAACATGACTGACACTTATGAAAGACTTTTCTATTGTCAGCGAAGTGCATATTGACTTATTTTGGGTATTCTTTGGTTTTCTAAATAGGTCAGCACTCATCAGCAATAATATGTCCCGTTCCTCGGCCTTTTTTTTTTTCTAAAACCATCTTGAACATCTGGGCTCTAATTTGTGTTGGATGATCCTAAACATTATTTCACTGTCATGTGAAATTAAGTATATTGTGTAATAATTTGCACACTGTTAAGTTTCCTTTCTTTGGTCTTGCTGTGTGTGTTATTTAACAGGAACAGGCATGTCTAGTTACCACAATGTAATATCTAACGTAAATAATAAAGATCTTTATTAATTAGTAAATGATGCCGTTGTAATGACTTCATCAGATTATATTTTTAATAGCAAGTTAATTCTTACAAAAGTACAAGAATGTTTGCCTTCAGTGTTGGTCTGAAGCTTCCAAGAAAAACAAAGATGTAGCCAGTATCTTACTATTATGTAATTTTAAGGCTAAGAGAAACACAAGCAAAGAATACAATCTGACCAGATGTTTTTTCCAAAGTTCTTCACAGGCCCGATCTTCTTAGGCTGATGCGCACACAACAAGGAAAGACTCCTTTGACAACTTGACAAAATGCAGTTAACAGCCCAATATGCAGAATTAAATAAAGCAGGCATTGTTTTGCCACCAGCATGAATTAAACCAGTTGTTGTTCTATGTCAAAATATGCTTTTTCATTGTCACAATTATTGTGGTGACTTGTCTGTGAAGGAAAGTTGGCATAAAGCTAAGTGTGGTGGTGGGGAGTCTCAGAGCTCTAGAAAATGAGAAATCCAGTTTCTCTAGACCTATATGTTGAGGAAAAAAATGTCATGAACATAGCTGGTATTTTTATTTGACTTGGGAAACACTGTGATGTGCTACTGATGTAATAAATTTGCAAAGTCTCCATAATTTCTTGCAAAGTTCTAAAGGCCAGGAATCTGAGCTTAGAGCTTGGCTGCCTAAAGCAGAGATAACTACATTTATATGAAAGATTGGCTATTGTTGGATGGTGTGATTCTAAATGAGGCTGAAATGTTGAATGGACCTTTACACAAAGGCTAAGTTAGTTCATCTTCTGAAATATTACAGAGCAGGGACATTGTTTCAATGACTGTATATTTGGTATTGTAGCCAAGAATCCCAAGCAAAATGGACCCTTACCATTCCAGATTTTTTTGTATAACTCAAAGTATGTAGTTTAGGGCCACAGCTACTCTCTTTCTGTTACTACTAGGAGTAGTAGGAGTAGTAATAGTAGTAGTAGTAGTAGTTGAAAGATACCTTAGAGGTCATCTAGTCCAACCCCCTGCTCGGGCAGGAAACCCTATACCATTTCAAACAAATGGCTGTCTTCTTAAAAACATCCATTGTTGGAGCATTCACTGCTTCTGGAGGCAGGTTGTTCCACTGGTTAATTGTTCTAACTGTCCGGAAGTTTCTCCTTAGTTCTAGGTTGCTTCTCTCCTTGACTAGTTTCCATCTGTTGCTTCTTCTCCTGCCTTCAGGCACTTTGGAGAATAGCTTGGCTCCCTCTTCTTTGGGGCAGCCCCTGAGATATTGGAAGACTGCTATCATGTCCCCCCTAGTCCTTCTCTTCATTAAACTACACATACCCAATTCCAGCAACCATTCCTCATATGTTTTAGCCTCCAGACCTCTAATCATCTTTGTTGCTCTTCTCTTCACTCGTCTTCAAGAGTGGATTTGTAAACAATGCCAGTGACTCTTTCCAGTTGTCTGGAATTGTTTGAAATGTGTGTCAGAAACTCATCTCCATGTTTTCTTTTTGCAGTCTGTGATCGTGAAAAGCGTTGAGCGAAATGCCTTAAATATGTATGAAGCACGGAAATGTCTCCTGGGTCTGGAAAGCAGTGGCATTGCGATAGCGACAAATCCCTCCCCTGTCTCTTGCCCAGTTGGCCTTCCTTGTCCTGGCTTGGACATCTTGACCTCAGCCGGCCTTGGACTAACTGGACTTGGTATGATCTACAATCTAATATTTTCAAACCTCTTCAGAATGAGCTGTATTAATCATGCACTTTCAAGGTTTAAGGCTGGGGTGTCCAACCTTGGCCGTTTTAAGACCTGTGGGCTTCAACTCCCAGAGTTGAATTCATGGCTGGCTCAGGAATTCTGGGAGTTGAAGTTCACAGGTCTTAAAGTGGCCCAGGCTGGACACTCCTAGTTTACGGATTTATTTAAAAAGTAGGCTGAAGAATAGCTTGAACATGTAAGACTATGTTGGTGTGTGTGTGTGTGTGTTTCTTGTACATAAGAAAAGACAGTCATGGAAGAAAAACATCAGAATTGGAGAAGAACTTGGAAATTTAAGATAGGAATTTATGGAGGTTGTCAGCAGCGAAGGAAGAATTTGCAGTCATAGTTGTTAAGTCGTAGTTGTTGAGTTAATCCAGGAGTTGCCTGAATAAAACCTTGATGACCTGTTTCCAAGGTAGACTGTTGACTGTACTTCTTTGAGGAACAAAACAGAAGGGAACCCCATTTCTTGTTTCAATGGTGCCTTTTCAAGAGGCAACTGGACTTCCTTTGTTTTTCCTTGAAGACATTTGGCTTCTCATCCATCTTTAGTTCAGAACTGAAGAAGCTTCTTGGATGAGAAGCGAAATCTTCAAGGGAAAACAAAGGAAGTCAGTCCAGTTGCCTCTTGAAAAAGCATCTTTTGGACAACCATGAGCTGGATGAGTGAGAACCTCCATAGACAAACCCCATTTCTTGTTAGGAGCAGCATCCAAGGAGAGACGCATCTTGCCCATCTAGAGTGGAACTTCCTTGAGAGTTTTTCATCATCCAACAGAAGAGTAAAATCACTCATTCGATTTTGCATCAGTCTTTAAAATCCTTGGGTTGTACATCCACAGGGTTGTAAATTCTTTCTTGCTTTTTTTTTAATAGGTCTTTTAGGTCCAACCACTTTATCTGTCAACACATCCACACCTCCAAACTCCCTCCTCAATGCACTCAATAGTTCGGTTAGTCCTTTGCAGAGTCCAAGTTCAAACACACCAAGTTCAACTCTCTGGGCTTCCCCAATGGCTAATGCGAGCTCTACAGGTTGGTATTTTGGGTTTAAATTTGAGGCATTTTAAGTAGACCAATGTAGCACACTCCCACACACACCCTAAACATGCAGAAGAGGACATTAAAATGATGCCGCTATTTCAAGACACCATCATTGTAAACTGGGATCGTTTGAGTCCTTGGGGCTTCCTGATGGGCATAGAGTGTGCCTGTTCATTTCATTGTGGTTTGTGGTGGAGCACCTGCTTTGCATCCAGAAGACCCTAATTTAGTCCTTGGCATTTCAAGAACCTAGTAAAACAAAAGCTTTTCCTAGGGAAAAGGCAATTCTGGGCTAGTCCATATTCTGTGCAATCTTGCTCTGCTGAATTGCAAATTGATCACTTACAATGGCTCATGGATACTGAAAAAAGTGCCTTGCAACCAGTCCTCACACTTGCTCTCCATTTTATTTAAAAAATGTCAATTAAAAAAAAGAAGACAAAAACACATATTAACCCCCCTAGCTGAACACTGACAAATCTGTTGCAACAAAAATGGCTTCCGCCCTTGCGAAGCAGGTCCAAAATGGATAAGCATCTACATCTCTTTGAAAGCCGGTTGACTTTTCTCACACTTGCAACATCCCCGTAAGCACACGATCAAAACTGGAGCACTTGGCAACTGGCTTGTATTCATGACGGTTACAGCGTCCCAGGCTCACAAGATTGCCACGTGTGACCTTCCCGGCCAGTTTCACAAAGTCCGTGGGAAAAGCTGGATTTGTTTAATGACTAAGAGATTCACTTAACTGCAGCAAGAAAAAAAAAAAGTGGTAAAATCTGGTGTGACTCATGTAATGATCACCTCACTCAGAGAAGTTCTGGTCCCAATTGTGTTTGTAAGTTGAGGATTCCCTGTATCTGCTTAGGACTTTAGATATCTTCAACCTCTGCAGAAATGAGGCAGAACATCTGACGTTTTCTTCCAGGTTTCTCTGCTATTCCTCACCTGATGATGCCACCTACTGCACAAGCCACGTTAACCAGTATCTTGTTGTCAGGAGTGCCCAACTATAGTCAAAGCACACCGTCACCCCCTCCCGGCTTAACTCCTGTTGATATTCATGTGAATGGCATGCAAGTGGAGAACAAGAAAAACCCAACCTCATCATTAAATGGTCATGTAAAGGTAAACAGATGACCTCAGGGTACAACCCTAGCAGATTTAGGAGAGCGTAAATTTCAACTAGCTAAGCAGAATTTTCTTTCGTGCACATTCTGTGTAATAGCAATAGCGCTTAGCCTTATATACTGCTTCGTAGTGCTTTTATAGCCCTCTAAGCAGTTTACAGAGTCAGCCTATGGCCCCCAACAATCTGGGTCCTCATTTTACCGACCTTGGAAGATGGAATGCTGAGTCAGTCTTGAACAAGTCAGGGTTGAACTCCAGGCAGCGGGTAGAGTTAGCCTGCAATACTGCATTCCAACCACTGCGCCACCACAGCTCATACCAACATGCAAAAATAAAGCTTATTTTTAATTGAGCTTAAATACTAGTGCACTTTACTTGGCAACCACACAATCGTTACTGCTACTTTTTTTAGGATGTTCCTTTTTCAGTGGAATTTAACCAGGATAAATTTTTGTTAGAGGCTTTGCATATCGTATAGTATAACTTAGACATTCTGGCTTCTGATGGTGTGAAAACAATTACGTCATTTTATTAAGGTAGCTTTCTTACATCATGGAAAGATGTAGAAAATGATTCCCAGCCATTATTAAGATTGGCATCCTGAAATTTCATTTTTCAATAGTGCCAAAGCTAATGCCAACAGCGCTAATAAGGAATGATTCAATGAAGCCTAGAAGACACATGTTTAAAACCTTAAACCTGGTTTCAAGCAGATGGTTTGACATTCTGTAAACGTAGGAGAGCAGTCCTACTCAGAGGCACAGGAGGCCAAATAAAAATAATAGGAAAGCAAGGGAGGGAAAGGGGAAGAGAGAAAAATGTAGAGGGGAGGAGAAAAGCATTGAGTTCTGATTCCTTTGGGTGCAGTAGAACAAAGTAGTAACATGAAACCTCAACTTTTTATGTTTAAAAAAACCATTTTTCAAGATTCATTTCAGTTCATCTGTCCCTGTCTAGATAACCAAGTGGGCATGAATCGGTTGCCAAGTCAGTGGGTGAGATTCTCAGTGGTTCCTATAAAACCCACCGAGGCGCAGTTGGTGGGTAGTGGTCATAAAAATCAACACCTTGATGAGTTTCCGATATATATGTTTAACACTGACAATTCGGTTCTATGAGAAAATGTGAAGTGCTGCATTCTAGCGCCTTTTTAAAATTACTATTATTATTATTATTATTATTATTATTATTATTATTATTATTATTA